>UCQR01000978.1:0-12226 GCA_900474235.1 Cecidostiba semifascia
GAGAGCGCGGATTTTTTGCTGGTTTTCGAAAGGGAAGAATTTGTAGGTCAATGCGAGAGTTGACATTTTTGCGGCGCTCGTTTATTAGCGCACTTTTAGACGCGCGCGCGCGCTCTGCAGCGCACGGAATAGTTATCGCATGAGTGTATTATACACGTACACACATAGACCGCCTCCTCCTACTTTTTTTCTCTCTCTCTCTCTCTCTCTCTCTCTCTACTCTTTCTCGCGTGTGTATTATGTGTATATGTATATATAAGCAAATGAACGCGCGGCGTTCTCGCGTTTATGAATGACTTATTGCCGTTGTTGTTTTGTCGACGGGGCTTTAACGTTTTACTGCTTCGCGCGACTGTAATTCCCATCGGTTCTCTCACTATCTCTCTCTCTCTCTTTCTTGTGGGTTCGTCGGACTGGTTCAATGTTGAATAGTCTGTCTCTCTTTGGTCTTTGCGCAAGCTTGAAATTTGATAGATTATTGTTTGTGTATATGTCGTTTTGAAATTATTATGTGCGAAGAAGAAGAAGGTGATTACGAAAGGAGTATATGGAAAGTTTGGAAAGCTCTCGTGTGTGAAAAGCTTGTTAAAATAATATTGTTTATCGATATACATATATACGTGTCGAGATTATTATTGCGCCATTCTCTCTCTCTCTCTCTCGACATCATGGCGATTTAATTCAATACGATGATGAGATCGTTATCGTATAATATGTGTGCAAGAACATTGGTCGCGAACCAATAAATAATTTTAAAGAAATTCTTAATCTTATCGCTCTCTCTCTCTCTCTCACTCGCGTGTTTGCACAGATTTTGTTGTATTCCTTATCATCTGCCATGTAAAATGGAAACATCACAAAAGAGTGTATTCATTTCTTTTTTGTTCAGCTGCAGCGCGAACTAGATATCGTTAATTTTGTAAAATTTTAATAGCATCACGTTTTCGTTCTGTACAATATATAGTCGTGGCGAAAATCCAGTATAATTAGCAATAGAAAAATAGAGTGTAAAAATAAGTTATATCAGCGCTCTCGTATCAAATTTATATTTTCGCGCTAGTGTCTACGCCGTATATATGTAACAATCTAATCAGTCGCTTTAAACACACACACACAAAAAAAAGAAGAAAAATTAGAAACTTCCAAAAGATAAGGTGCGGTATATAGTATTCACGACGCTCGCAATTAAACGCATTAAAATTTCGTCGCAAAAAATCATTCGGAATACCGAATCAGCCAATTGCGCACTTATTAACGAGAGACAGAGGCAATAAAACAACGAGTCACGCTGCAGCAGCATTAAAAAACAAAGAATTTAAGCCTCGAAAATTTTTCGTCCAAGAAACTTCCTCATAGTCATCCTCTCTCTCTAACACACACGCCTATATCCGCCATATTACGTTCTCTGCTCCCATACATCAGCCAAAAAAAGCATGTCTCCTCAATAAGAAAACCGAAAAGAAGAAGGAGGATCACACAAAAGAAGCAGCAAGAAAGAGAGAGAGAGAAACGAAGACTCGTCAGACAGGATCTCGAGTATCGGTCGAATCTAACGCAGCTCTATACGAGAGAGAGAAGATTTGGTGTGTGCGCCGTAGCTTAGGCTCCGCCTCCTACTCCTATCCGACCCATTCTAAACAAATGAATCATGCTCCAAAATGGCCGCCTCGAATTTAGACGCAGTCACGTGGGCCCCTCGAGCGCTGCACGCACATACGCCGTCGCTATATATATGCGTCAGTATATACGCAGCAGCTGTGTGTGTGTGTGTGTGTGTGTCTGTGTATTGGAGAGCGAGAACGAGAACCGAAAAACGCCGCGACGATGAATTCAATGAGTATTGTGTTGTGTGCGAGCTTGGTTGGGAAGCCGAATGTATATTTTTTTTTTCTTTTTGCAAGTGGTTTTCGAATGTAACTTTACTGTGCTCTGAGAATTCATAGATTTTTATTCTTGAGAACGATTAGATAAGCTATCTCTGCATAGTCAAGGTTATAACTTTTTACGCTGCTTTATATTTGTAAGAACGAAAATAATCATAATAATAATTGCGCAGTGAAAAAGGCAAATTCGAGCTTGTTCGAAAAGTTTATGAGAAAACGAGAGTGCGAGAAATATATAGGTATTAGCGCTGTCTATATAGAGACGAATATAACTCGTATATTATACAGAAGAGTGGGGTGAAAGAAAGAGAGAGAGAGAGAGAGAGAGAGAGCGTGCAAAAGCCGCGCCCGTTCACGTTTCTGTCGAATGCAAGAGACTAATCTATCGCCTACGTTTTATTACTCTCCGAGCAATGACATTGCTCCAGTATTACCGAACAAAAAAAAGAAAGAAAAAGAAAAATTCTTGATCAAGTTCTATCTAGCATTCGGTTACACGAATTTTATAATATACTCACACCACATCGCTGCGCAGTGTGAATATTATACTGCACGGCGACGATAATTTTACGCAATTTTCGTTCGGAGCTCCGCGGTGTCAAAGATTTACATAAAAATGCGCGCGTATAGCGCGATTTTATATTATCTCTCTCCGTGTGTGTGTGTGTGTGTGTGTGCGGCAATATAATTGTGTCGTATCTCAGAACAGCTTCGTTATATATATACATACGTCGTATACGTTCGTCGGTCTGTGAGCTGCTGCGAAAGTAATGAGAAAATTCCAGAGATTAATGCGTCTATACCTTCGGTTCTCTATCTCTCTTTGAAGAGAGAGAGAGAGAGAGAGAGAGAGAGAGATTATAACAAACGCTTTTATAACGCGGCCGGTTACTTAGCGCAGAGTCGAAATAGTTTGAATACATCATCGGCAATTAGATATTTTATGTAACGATCTCGCCGCTAATCTTCGCGCTAAATTCCATACGCCAAACCTTTTAATAGAAGAATCTTTGCGATCGTATAATGAATTTTCGTTTTATCAATATGCGCACAAAACGAGTTATATATTCAGCGAAGAGGAAAAATGTAGGTATATATACAAGCGGTTTGTTTATTTCACAATTACGTAGCCATTACACGCTGCGCGTCAGTAGACGACTACGACAACTATATATACGACACACGGGCTTGGAAAAAGCGTCTATTGAATAAATGTGTAATAAATAACGCCTCTATATCGCGCTCGCAGGTGTGTGCGCGATATACCTGCTTCAAAACACACGTTTTACAATTTTACATTCACTTTTGTTTCTCAACTTTTCATCCTGTATACGCGTATGAAAATTATTGTTTTCCTCTCTCTCTCTCTTTCTTTCTCGCCTTTTTCTCGATTCAGCTACCGGTGACCTTGTATTCTCATATATAATACACTACTACGAGCAGCATATATGGCTTATGAATGGAACGAATTGAAAAAATTGACAATCATCAAAACTCTGTCTTTTTCAATAATACTCTCAATAACGCCGTTAAAATTATTTATCAATCACAGAGTAGTAAACGATCCCATACAACAGCCAAATTCGCGGCCAATTAAACGCATCATTAACTGCTCGTCGACCTCGATTTCATAATTTCGTTATAGGCCCACATATATAGCTCGCCCCGGCGCGACAATCGAACACATCACACGCGAATGTAATTTATCGCGATAATCACACACGCGCGCGCACACACACACACACTGTGGTGCACAGTAATAGAGGAATTCCATCGTAAAACAACGAGGCAGTTGCTTATATATGTATACCTATATACAAGCCTTTTAAACGTGTAATCCCGTCAGCGCGAACGCAACACACTGTGTGCGAGAGAGCTCTTGTATAAGCGCGGCACTGTGTTAGTGGGACGCCAGAGCTGTAATGTCAAGATAATGGAGCTAAAGCTAGCGAGAGAGAGAAAGAGAGAGAGAAAGAGAGAGAGAGAGAAAGTTTAACGAGTGAGAGAAAGAAAAATCGCGCAGTGGATTTGCATATTCATGGAAATTCTTCGTGTGTATAGACGCGCTTTTGCTATATGTATATGTACTAGCCGCGCGCCGAGAGTAATTAATTTCATTGTTATAACGGTTACATTATTTGCGTAACGATTGTTATGTGCATAATTTATTTATTGCTTCTATTGAATGAAGTCGCAACTGCGCTGAAGCTGCTTTGATTCCGATATTTCAAGCTTGTATATTATGCTTCTAGTAGAAATCATGATTTTTGTGCAGTATTTCGATATTATATGCGCGCGACTGGATATATATGTTTTTCTCTCTTTGTCGCCTGGACATATATAATTTTGCATTTTTAACAACTCTTAATTAAAAATGTCTGTAACTGCATAATAATACATACGCACCGGCGGCGCGGGTTGAGCGTGTAATCGAGCCTTTATATTCTCGAGATCATTATACGACGCGTTTGTATATATATGTTTTAATTAATGATCGAATGATTTTAACAAAATTATATACAGATATACATTTTTCATATAGGTGTATATACACAAAACACGCAGTATATACAAATGAAATTTATATGGATGCCCACACGTAAAACTGATTAAAACACGACTCGCGTATAATTAACGCGCACATATATACACGAAATAAAATAAATCATCGTTTAAATAATCGTATACATATCGAATATGAATCTTTCATCGCAATAACCATCGCCGTCATCAGTCAAATTCCTCTCTCTCTAATATATAAACACGGCAATAAGTCGATCTGCGCGCAGCAGCGAATTTCAGCGACGCATTTTACAGCGTGTGTCTAAGGCGTCGATTATGCAAATTAATCACGCAAAATAGGCGCGGCTTTTCTCGAATCTGCACACACATATAACGTGAGATCGTGAATAAATCGCTGAAACTAACGACCTCAAAAAGGTGGAGCACATAATAACAACATCACGCGGCGATTGTCAATGACAGTGAAAGCCGCGGCAACTCGACTGAGAGAGAGAGAGAGAGAGAGATAATATGCGCGGTTCTTTTAAAAGTATACCGCCGCTGATGCAGCAGCGGAGACTAAACATTCGCGGTGTGGTATATATATACGGCTTTTATCAATTGAGCTATTCATTTTTTTTTACGGAGATACATATATACGTTGTGTAGTTGCAGCCGGACGATGACGATTATGCTAAACTGACGCCGGGTTTTTACGCGGTTATATGTGTACTCGTGTGATCGTGATTTGTAAGTTTTTGCTGGTATGATAATTTTGAGAGCGCGTTGCTGCAACTATGTTTTAGTTTTTCAAAACTAGCTGAAATTTTTTCTTTTTTTGGTAATATCCTATAATTACTCCAGTTTTTTCTGATATCGATTATTTTGATTTCGAATTAGCATAAAATCTAGTCTCGAATGCTATAAACTACCGCGACGAGTATCATTTCTTTGAAAAACACACGTTGTTTTTTATTATCAGCCTTCGGAATTAGAATCATATGTCTCGAGAGAGAGAGAGAGAAACATTGATGCAAAATTGACGAAAACAGACTCTAACGAACGCAAGAAAATAACGCTCGAACATATAGCAGTGTATACCGCAAAAAAAAGGAAAAATTCACGCATGCAAATCCGCGCAGCAGCAGCACACGATGAAAGAGAGAAAAACTGCAGCCAATCACTCGACGAATTATCTTGTCCTTGGGCAGATCAATCGATTCGACGCCTTATTCCTCTCGACGCGCGCGCGGCACATACTCGCGCGCGAACCGTAGAATATGCAATCTCTCTTTCTCGAACTCGAACTCGTATAATATACGAGAAGCGAAGCGTTCAAAACTGCGCTTTTGTACGAAGAGAAAAAAATACGCCTCGTGTGTATAAATTTTCTTTGGATTTGTTTTTATGTAAGCGCCTACTTTCGGGTGCATTGTCCGAGAGCTATGAGAACACTTGCATATCTACAGCTTGAAGAATTCTATAATCGGATGTGTGTAATTATCTGAAAGTCTCGTTGGAAATGAAAATTAAACACAATTAACGGAGACTGACGCAAGCGACTTTGGCTAAAGATATATCCTATAGATTTTTCAAATAACTAATTAAAAGAAACGCATATAATATCTAAAATATAATAATCGTCATATCGAATATAAAAACTTCGATCTTTTGGGGGGGGATGCCTCACCCAAGTGCAATATATGCAATAGAACGGCGTATACACACATGCGCTCATATAATACGTCGTACTGCACATATATCGGCCATATACGCGCGCACGGAGAGCGGCGAAGAGAAAGGCAGCAGCAGCAGCAGCAGCAGCAGCTGCTCTTTGGAGTAGGGAGAAGGCCGCTGGAATCTAATGTCAAGTCTATAGGGAATCCAGCGCGGATATGCCGACTAATGGCGCGAGAGAGGCGAAACGTACATTAATTTTCGCGATTACGTAAGATGCTATGCGGCTCTGTCTCTCTGTGTGTTATATACCCCGCCTCCTTTGATATATATTTTATATATGCAGATGAGGGCCTTCTCTCGATGAGTAATTTTTTTTTTTTTTGGTCTCATTTGGAAAAATTTTGCTATATACTGAAATTTTATTCTTGCGGTGGAAAAGTGTGTCGTGCGCATATTACGCTTTTACATGACGATTGGTCAACTTTAGATATTTGCGCAAAAGTTATTTCGAGAGATCAAATCTCCGAGAGAACATTATTTCGCTAGATCGAATTTCCGAGCGTTTTATACACATATACTCTCTATACTGCAGCGTGTGTGACATTGCAGTGTGCAGTGTCTATGTGTGATGTGTGGAGATACTTGCCCAACGCATTTTTGCATAATTAAATACCGCGCGCGTAAGTAATAATCGATTGAACACCGAGTATTTCGATCTGCTTATATACACTATATTTTTTTTTTTCGAGATCTCTCTCGCGGGCTGAATAAGAGCGTCACTATATATTTTGAGATGTATTACGTATAAGCGGGCGAGATTCGAGGTAGGATATTAAATTATTTCTTTATTATATTCTTTATTATAAAAGCTTCACACAACGGCCGAACAGCGAAAAATTATTATTCATACAGGAAATTCGCTCTGCTATATATATAAGAGGTGAATTATGAAAAAGCTCTCGTTATTACATGTAAAATATTCCGATTGGAAATATATATCTCGCTCTATCCGCTCTATGCTGCTCATACTCGGAATTTCAAATGCAAATTCATAAACCGATCTCTCTCTCTCTCTCTCTCTCTCTCTCTCTCTCTCTCTCTCTCTCTCTGTATAATAACTATTTAGACGAGAATTATCGTAAAAATTATTATCCCTCTCTCATCATCATCCCAGAGTATATCAGACATGCATCGGTCAATGATTAATTCTCGAATAATATAAGAAGAAAATTGACTGAACGTATTATAACAAATATTATCCAGGTGTCTATAGTCTCTCTCTCACACACACATATGCAAGACTCTTCTCCATATCTCTCCACCTACATATACATACTCCCACCTCAGTCACGCACAATTCCGGGATATCTAATCTCCGCAGTTTCGGCTGCCATCTTGTAACGCGAGAACTCGTCTCTCATCTCGTGTGGTCAGCGTTTTTCAATTCTTCCTCTTCTCTATATACACCGCAATTACGTGATTCACGAGATACTCGGACGTGTGTGCATTTATATTTCGGATATAATGAATACGCGATCATGATGTGTTTTCTGACGTCGAATTTTTTCGCGATGATCATTTTTCAGCCTTGACTATAACGTCTTTTGTCCATCATGTATTATAGGGACAAAAGAACGTGTGCACTTATATGAATATATATTATACGAAAAAAAATTATGATATATATAGGTGGCATACAAATAAACACAGGGTGCCTCTGTGCGCGTCGACGCACTAATCCGAGAAAGAGAGAGAGAAAAAAAATGCGCATGAAAATTTTCGCAACGCGCGCGTGCTCTATGCACAAGGTTCCTTTTGTCGTGTTCTCGACTCGAATTTCTAACGGTTCAACACACGCACGACGACATACGTGTGTATATATATATATATATAACTATACTATGTTTCTGCGGCTGCTGCTGCTGCTCTTGATAATCAGCGAGTCGTTGTCTATGTGTATATGTATACCTATATATACTAGTAGCTTTACGTAACCGTCTTCGGAGCTGGTCTCTTTTTTCTTCTTTTTTTTAGGCACGCGATATATTGCTAGTTTCGTGTATTATACAGTCGAAAAGAATTTCGATGTTCTCTTTTTTTTTGCGCGAATATCTTAGTAATTAGCGCAACATCTCTCTTTCTTTTTCGTTGCCGAACGCTGTGTCTAGACTCGGCGATTTCTAAGTATAGGAGCTTTCCTGGAAAGATACTTCAATTTGATACTATCGTATTATGCAAAATGGTTTATTCAACAGTGAACTTTTCCGAGTTTCTTTTTCGATACACTTTCAAGCGCGTCGGTTTTCTTGAAAACTACGTATATAGAGTGTTGTAATGTCGGATGCGTCATACATCCGAATAAATATCCCCGCAAGAAATGTTCACCCAATACTAAATCTCTATACATTAGAATTTTATAGCACACATACAGTAATTCCGAATAAAAACCAGATCAGGACAAAGATTCCAAATTTTCGGCCAGCTCCACATCCATAACAAATTCCAGCTATACATCTCGTAGCTGTGCAGTGAGAAAGAGAGAGAGAGAGAGATACAAAAAGATGAAGAGACGGCTCTCGCGATCGGCCTTTAAATTTCAAATCGCAGCAGCGCATACATATACACACACACACATACAGGACTGCATGAAATTGTCTCCTATTAAAAGTGTCATGGTCGCCGAACAATGCGCCTGCGCAACTTATACTCGCGCGCGCATATAGCATAGTGTGTGCTTTCGTTTTCAATGGCTCGCTTGTTTACGAAACGAGAGATACGAAGGAAGGAGAGAAAAAAGAAAATGAGGGGCGTGTGTCGGAGCTTTTAATTTTTTTTTTTTAAATAATTTTTTAGCTAAATTTTTTTGTCTTAGATTATAGTGACGAGAGGTATTTGTCGCTTGAAAAACGAGGAGAGAGATCGGTTTATCGCCCGGACGTTTGCGCGCGTATGTATATATAAGCACAAGCTGCCAGAGCCACAACAACGAATATTTTCGGGGTGACTGCGAGATGGTGATATCGGAGTCTCCGCTGGCCAATGAACTTTGAACAGACGTCGCGATTCAATTTTTTCTGTATAATATTCTAATTTTAATTCATTGCTCGAGTCTGTGATTTTGAGTTATGACTGAAATTATATTTTTGAATTTATAGTATACCGTTGAGTCAGGTGTGCAGCGTGATGGTTTATATTTATAACACACGTAGGAAGAATATAACCCAAGATTCTTCTTTTTTTTTGTATTATTATATACAGTAGGTATATATGAGTGTAACGAAATAAATCACTTTGGAGTTAGAATCTTAGGTGAAAATTATTCACTTATACATACACACATATAGGCGCGCGCGTTTTGCAATGTACCATTTCAGACCTTGACGAATGTGAAATACGAACCTATATTTTAGTGAGAATAGCGTATAAAAAAGTTGTGGTTGCGGCAGCAGTAATGTTTGCACACGTATATATAGGTATACGTACACTCGCTCTGCGCGTAGATTTTCAGTAAAAATAGAAGTAGTCATAACGACCCGTTGAGGAGTCATTCTTTTTTTTTTTCGCTGGCGAATAACTTTTCAGCAAACACACACACACACACATACACACACATTTTTTCCATCATAATTAACCTACATATTTCCCTCTTGCGTATATTATTATATCCGAAAACCATATATCGCGTAGAATTTCTCGCATCTAGTATATAGAAATTTAAGACACACGCCGCGTAAAATTATATAACTCAGCAATAACATTCGAGTATATACGAGAAAAAATGTAGAACAGAGATAATCCCGACCTCAAGCTGATCGTCCGCGGCTCTAAACAAGCTGGAAAATCCATTTTTCCAGTAGCGCAGCATTTTAAACTGCCAAGTCGAAAAATCGCGCGCGCGCGCAAGTTCAATTTCAAGTTACATCCGATAACCACTACTAATCTCTATACTCTCTCGTGCGATAAATATTCTTCCTCTTACGTATATATACACGTATATTAGAAAAGAAAGACTATATACTCCGCGTATATGTATTAGGCGACGAAAAGGACCATCTCGATGCAAGAAAGAGAGCCGATAACGCATGTGTATATATACAGGCTCAGCTGCAATCGTCGCGAATTACAAAAGCGATAATTCGCGCATGCTTCCTCAGTGTATATGTATATATACATGTATATCTGCAAGCGTAATCGGAGTAGCCATGTGTGTGTGCGTGTGTATGTGAGCTGCTGCGCCCGAGTATGCACTTCCATTGTGCGTCCGATGAGGCACTTTTGACCGATTGCGCGCGGAGAGAAAGTTACGCAAACACACACTGCATCAGGCGTGAGTCGGTTTTTGGTTGTTGTTTTCTTTTTATTTTCGGCGGTGTTCCTCCTTATCTACCAAGATATTTTTTTGTATTTTTTAAAGAAGAATTTTTTTCTCGTATTTAATTTATGAAAAAGAAAAAAAAATTGTGTTACAGTGTCATTTTGCAATACACGCGAAACAATGTTCCAAACGGTCTTTTGTTATAATGGTATACACGTATCTTGTGAATGGACGCTGTCATAATTACACACGTTATTATATTAGTTTTCCAAACGATTCAGCATATATATGCGACGCCGGCATGAGAAGAAAAATGCTTGGAGAATATATTATGTACCAATTTTCAATACGGCGGTTATGTAAGGGAAGACTTGGCTTTGCTTAGATTTTTGCCAGTAGTAGTCTTACCAGACTCGGGTATTATCTACTGATATTAGATTTGCTGAATTAGACACACACGCCGTGCAGAGCTTGTAGAGAACGTTCGGATATACTTTTTTCTTTTTTTTTTTTTGCGTGTCTTATCAATTTCAGGTATATCGTTCGCTCGATTCGCCGAACACGTTATAACGATGTGCGAAGCTTATTTAAACATTGTGTAATAAAATCATTGGCTTTTCCAAAAATAGTGCTTTCGACACCATAACGAGTGTAAACACTCAAGTTAGTTTTTATTTTGTTAAAATAACTGAAGAATTTCTAAGCAATCACACACGCAGCAAAAGTAGATAAAGCCAGTTTAGCCAGACACCGGTCCCCAATCCGCGACTACTAAAAAACCATCATCATCATCATCGAAAAAAAAAAATCGTCAGTCTGCTCGAGAAAAAAAGAGCTCTCCTCCGCCTGCATAGCTCTCCCACTCATACGCACGCGGCTCCGTGCAGTACAGAGAGCATACACATATCGACTCTCTCTCTCTCTCTCTCTCTCTCTCTCTCTCGTGTGCATCCCCACGTGTGCGGCGCTGCACTTGCACTTGCACTACTCCCTCTCTCTCTCTCTCGCTTTCTGTCTCCCTCCGACGCCGGCTGCACGCATACACACACATGTACAGAGAAAGAGAGAGAGAGAGAGCGTCTCCCTCCCCTCTCCGCTCAGTGTACGTATGTACATGTACACCGAGAGCAGAGTGTGTATACGAGAGAGAGAGAGAGAGAGAGAGAGAGTAGTATACAGTCTGGAAGGGAGGGAGAGAGAGAGAGAGACGGGGGAGAGACGACGACGTCGTCGTCGGCGGCGGCGGTACCCGCTCTGCTGCTGGTGGCTGGTGGTGGGGGTGAGTCTAGCGGCGACGACGGCGGCGCGGCGCGCGCGGCGTTCAGTCGCCGACGCGGATGCAGTTACGGGAGCGCAGCGCGAGCCAACGCAACAACGAGAGACTCTCGCCGCCCGCCGCGACACTACCACGTATTGTAACACACACACACACACATTTACACACACACACGTACACACATACACATACGTATACATATATAGACACGGACCGGCGCTTGTGTACATGCGCTCTGAGACGTATTACGTATATATGTAATACATGTAATAATACAAGAGACACGTTTTCTTTTTTGTGAAAAACATATCGAGTGAGTTGCATGGATATATACGTGCAAACTCCCTCGACGACGACGACGACGACGACGACGACGAGGACGTACGTACACACGACCGACCATATACACGCGTATACGCTGCTGTCTCCGGGGGAGAGAGATAGAGAGAGACCTGCCTCGGCTGATTAACTATTATACACGAGTCCTTCCTATATTATATATATATATATATATATATTCATACGTTCATCAATTCGTCGAGAGACAGAGATAGAGAGAGAGAGAGTCTA
>UCQR01001211.1:0-24194 GCA_900474235.1 Cecidostiba semifascia
ATATATGGCAAAATATTCAGCAATTTACACAAAATAGGAAGAAACTCGATTTTAGATTCGGATATTTTGCCAGAAAATTTCTCGTTTGTATATGCCAAAAATTATGCAACCAAACGAGTAAAAAATAATAAAAACTAATTTACATTATATTCATAAAAGAATAATAATAATTAGCAGTGCATCAAAAAGTCTAAAGAAATAATATGGACCTAAAATAAATTTTGTAGCAATATCATAAATTTTTTACTGGGATAGATTTATATAGAGAAATCCTTGAAAAATAATCATCAGCAGGGGATCAATTCCTAACATTCCGACCTATTTTTTCAATGCGGTGGCTCAATCACGAGCTCCGCGGCTAGAACGAGAGTCGCGGTAGAGAATCAAAAGATATAGAGATTTTCGACTCACGTGTCGACGGCTTTGCTAAGTTTTTCGATGCGCTCTTCGAGAGCACGTGCAGGAGGCTCAGTGAAGGCTGCCAGATACGAGAGCACGGGTCCTGCCAGATCTCTCACCTCGTCTGCGTCGGATTTTAGAGTCTCTGCCTCGGACGTTAGCTCCTGTTCAGAAACAAGAATAATTTCATTTTTCAAATGTCTTATTTAATCAACTATGATTGCGTAATTAGCTTATATAAATTATAGGCATTTGTTATTATTTAGAAAATGATGTTAACAACTTTTTTGGCACGATGTTACAAGAATTCGTAATAGTGCATTATATATGCAAAAAGTTGAAGGGTAGGTAGTTACCCTCATACGCTCGGCTGGTATAAAGAAGCTAGGTCACGCTTGGGAGAGTTGAGAATATACCGGTGAGTTGGGCTAGTACCCATCCGTACGAGTTGGCACGCTAGTTATTTAACTCCCTCAAAGCGATTGATTCGATAATTGTATACTATCTTTTTTTTAGAGAACCGAACTGACAAAGCGACTGAATATTGTATAGATACTCGTTTTAAAACTTTCCTTACATTCTTATAAATATTATCAAATTTTTTTTATAAATAATATCGCATACATTTTTTTTCAAGTTTAATATTTTTATTATTGAATATAACGCTTACGTCAAGTGCCATGATAGTATCCAACAGATGTTGCTTCGATCGTACGACAGTATCGACAAGTTTGCCGCGCTCTTCGATTGCGTTCAATTTCGTCTCGGTGCCCGACCATTTCGACTCGAGATCCTCCCAGTGCTTGGAGAGGGCTTCGAGGGCGTCCCGACGACCCTCCAGTCCTGATACAAGTTCACGCCACTCAGAGCTGATCTCAGTGAGCTGAGCCTCGATTTTGGTCTTGTTAGAGGCATCAGCCTGTTGCAGAACCTCTTTACCGCGTTCGTTCAACAGGTCTAGCTCGTATTGTTGATTCTGAAATCATTAAAGTAAACATTTTTAAATGCAATTGATTTTTGCAAATTTTAACTTTAACACTAAAAAATAACAACCTGAATATCATTGAGAGCATGGGTGATCTTCTGTATATTGAACTGCAATCCAGCCAAAGTTGTAACAGGTTCATCAGTGAATCTGGTTCTGGCAATGACTGCCTTGACGCGTTCCAACGTCTGAGCGAAATCCCGCCACATTTCCGCACCCTGTTCAAGTCTAGCACGTTGCGATTTCGCGGTGTTTAGCGTGTTCTTTAGCAGTTGCGTGTGCTGCTGTTGCTCCGCACTCAACTCTTCCTGCTCGGATGCGCTTAGGGACGGCCAGATCTTATCGGCCGCCTGCTGTATTTGCTGGGAAACAAGCTCCCGAATCGAGGCTTCGCTACTGAAGTAAATCTACGGACAGATATGATTTATTGCATTAATTTTCGACTGAGATCGTTTAGTTCGTTCTATAATTGAAAGGTCGATTGTGGGCTATTATGCAGGTATGAGGTTAAAGAAAATTAGAACATGAATATATAATATATACCTTGTGTTCTTCCAAGTCACTGAGGATATTCTCAAAATCAAGTCCCTCCTTGTCGCTCTCTAGTCGGATCTCGGCCTCGTGCACCCAGTTGCGTAGTTTTTCAGTAAGAGCAGCGTAATCTACTCTCATTTGCATGTTACTTTCCAGATAATTCTCGCGTTCCTCCATTTCTCTTGGCAGAGATGACAACAGTGACATGGCTTCACTGAACATTTCTTTCAGCGAACCTGGCATGCCATCCTCGTGTTTGACCGATTCCTTCAGTTCCCTGATCTTGTCCAGGTACTCATTCACACCATCACATAAAATTTTGTGCTTCTTGAGCTCGGCCTCGACGCTTTCGGCGTGTCTGTCTAGAAGCGGGCGAGTCTTCACCTCTTTCTCTTTGCCCTCGAGGTAGTCGAGAATATCGGCGAGTTCGTTAGCCAATCTCCTGTGCTCTGCAGCTGCGAGTTCGTGCTGTTCTCGTTGGTGTTCTACAGCGCGTCTCAAGGTCTGGAGTTGTTGTTTCAAGGATTGCAGCTGCTCAGTGATGTTGTTTCTGTCGGCAGCAGAACCTTCAGCGGCTATTTGCTGACCCTTATCTGTAGCGCTAGCCAAAGTCGCCTCGCACTCTTGAATCTTGCTGATGACATCCTCGTACTTTTTAATCTTCTCCTCGGTTGTTTGACCGCCTTGTTCTATATCGCGTACGATCTCCGTGTACTTAGCGATGAAGGTCATGATCTCAGTGACCAAGGCGATGAACTGCTGTCTCAACAGCAGAAGTTGACGTAGTTTTGCGATTTGAGCTTCGAGAGCTCGGATTAAGTCGTCCTGCTGGGCAACCACACCATGCAAGTCACCGACATTTACCGACTGAAGATCCGAAAGTTTGGCCTTGTTGGCTTTAAGATCGTTCAAGATTCTCTCGTAGGCAGTTAGCATTCCCTCAACATCTTCAACTCGTGAACCGATTGGTTTATTCAACTCTTGAAGTTCTTGCTGAATGTCCGTCATAAATTGGACGGCCTCTGCCACACGAGCCGCTACTTCCTCTGCTTCGTCGATGCTCTTCTGAAGGGCGGCTGCGCGTTCGTTGATTACTCCTGCGACGCGACTGTGAGCATCTTTCATGTTCTTCAGCAGTTCACTGAGTTCCAGCTTGTCGGCGTCGCTGATCGTTGGTAGGATTGATTTACCCTGCTGCACAATCTTCTCGATGTCGTCGGCATATTCTTTAGCTTCTTTCTGTAATCTGTCGTACTATAAAAAAAAATATTTTGTTTTCAAAAATAATATTATATAAATTAAAAATCAATAATATGCTATAAAGAATTAATGGAAGTAACCTTTGCAAGCTGTTCGCGAAGTACGTCAATGCTAGAAGTACGAATTTCGGATGACGTAGCCACTTCTGCTTCATTGATCCAGCGCTGGCACTTGTCCATTTCACTCTCAAAAGCCTTTCTTCCTTGCAAAAGATCGGCAAGCGCTGCTTGTTTTTCGTGCGCCTCTTTTTGCAGATCATGGTATTCATCGTTGACCTTGTCCAAAAGAACTTGTAACCTTTCACGATCTTCGTCATTGCATTCTCTCAACATTGCATTACCATGTTTCAACAGTTCTTTCAGCATACCCTCGCTGAACCGTCTGATCTCAGACGTTAAGGTATTGTGCTGGGTGATATCCTCCTCGACCTTAGAGGCCTTCAGAGGAAGATAACCACTGAGTTTCTTCAAATCATTACTCGTTGACTTGATCCATAACCTGGCCTTCTCCAAATCGTTCTCCAATTTACGTCTAGTCTCAGCTGCAGCCGTTGCACCGGAGATCTCCTCTCTAAGGATGGAGCAAAGCTCGGCCTGTTCTACTCGCAGAGCTTTCACCTCCTGCTCGAGTTGTTGTTGTTCACTAGCCTCAAGCTCATTGGTCATGTTGCCGACACGCTTCTCTAATGAATCAGTTAGGACTTGTTTTGCCTCTGCTTCTTTAAGCAAGCCCTTCAGAGCCAACAGTCTTTCTTCGGCCTGTCGGCTCTCGTAACCCAGTGGTTCTGAACTACGGGCCACACGCTTCTGGTCACTGATCCATTCGCGATTTTCTTCGATTTCTCGTCGCGTAGCTTCGATACCCTGAGCTGTTGTGTCCAGAACTTGAGCCTTTCTCTGAAGCTTTTTGCTGATGTCGCCGTGTCTTCGTTCGACAGATTTGATCTGTTCCTCAATCTGTTGTGAGTCCAAGTTGCTGACTGAATCCATCACTTGATCGCCAAGTTTCCTTATATCCTCCAGCCTGTTGACAATGTTGGATTTCATTTTTTTGTTCTAATGTGAAAATTATGTCGCATTAAAAATATTATCGTATCATTAATAGATCTTACCTTTCGGGACCTTGTGTTTCAAATTCTGAGGTGATTTCTTTCAGGGACGTAATCTTCTGTCCAATAGTCAATCCATTTCCTTTCTCAATGACATCCACCTTCTTCGATAGAGCATCGAACCACGAGTGAATATCGTGTACCTCATTACGGTACTTCTGAATAAGGTCCTGAGCAGATTGTTTTCCAGCAATAGCATCAATCAGCTCAGCCTCAAGTTTATCTAATCCTTCCTCGATATCCGCGTCCTGTCCGTCTGGACGAATCAGAAACTCAGCCTCGGCTCGACTACGTCGTTCACCGACATTTGTCAACAAGTCGTTCATCGCCTGCAGTTCGGACTGTGCAGCCTCGGCGCGCAGTTTTGCCGGTCGCGATTTCCACTCGGCGCATAACGCGCGTTGTTGGTTTATCCAAGTTATTAGAGCGTTCTTCTGGCGCGTTTGCTCTTCCAATTCGCTAACAGCTTTAGTCACATTTGACAAGTGCGATTGCATCTAAAATTTTTTTGTTTTTATATTGAAAAGTTCGATATAGTTTAGTGTAAATTCATTAAGTTCTATGTACTTTGAAAAAGACAACATTTATAAGCTGGTTACACATTAAAATAACATTTTTAAAAAACCGTGTATTTTGAATAATATAAAGCTAGATAATGATATTCCTATTTAAAAAAAAATCATAATTGAAAAGCATTAAATAAATAAAAGCAAAAACAATAATGCAAACCTTTTTACACAAATCGTTTAGTTTGTCTAGGCAACCATTTTGCTCGATGCCATCGAGAAGCGCTTTGAGGCGTATAGAGGAGTCCGTTTCGCTCTGTTCAGTACGCTAAATTCATGCACACAATAAAAACAAGTAGTGGATGCAGTCATATTATGCATAACATGCTCAAGTGGCATAGATAAATTAATACGCAGTAAAAAAAACAGCGAATTATAATAAGTTAAATTATAATTAAATTAATATAGAGAAACATTAATTTTATTAGACAACGGACAAGTCATTAGAAATTTACATACCTGATCGATGAGATCATCCAAACGATTACGAACTTCCATCTCTTTAGCTGGTATTTGGACCGCAGGAGCATCCAATGGACTTCCTGGTCTAGAGACACACGCAGCTGCAGCTTCGCAAGCTTCAACAGCAGCCACGAGTCGAGCCTTCTCTCCTTGCAACTTGTTGTACAACGTTTTAGCAGATGCTAAGCTATCCTCCGCAGATTCTAAAGTATCAAGCGGTGCTTCTTGTTCCTTTGCTACCTCTGGTTCATAAGCTTCCAAATTCTTCATAATACTTTCAAGTATGTTCTCATACTCTTGGAATTTAGCAAGAGATTCGCTCAATCGATTCTCAATTTGCAGAGCAGTATTGAGCAGCGAATTGTAGCTATCACGTACGTTTTGTAATTGTGTCAGAATAGTTGGTTTAACCGATGAATTCAATGCTTCATATCTTTCGATCTGGTTATGCCCTTTAGTTTTCAAGTCGTCTAATATAGTTTCATAATTGCGAATTTCATCAAGCAAAGCTTGATGTTGCTTTATTTGTTCTAGCGTTTGCTCTTTACTAACAATATAACGCGAATTGTGAGCCATTAGTTGGAAGGAGACCTGTAGCAACCATTTCTCAGTTTCTTGCAGAGCAGCGTGGTATGCATTATATTCTTTCATTTCATCATCGATCAGATTTTTTTGTTTATCGATTTGCTGACCCAAGGATTCCCAGCGAGAATATAATGCTTTCACTTGGTTGAGAGTGGTTTGATCTTTAGCCCAGCTTGAAAGTTCGGTAGCTTCACTCATCAGATGGTCGATATCTGATTTTCGAGTTCGCACTTCATCCTTTACGTGCTTATACTTTTCGAGAAGTGTTTTCATTTCACCAAGTTCTCCTTTGGTATCAGGTAAGGTTTTAGTAGACTCTTCAGTTTTGTTGAGCCACTCCTCAAAGCGATCTCGGGTTTCATAGAAATCTTCCCATCTATGCAGTACAGATTTGACTTGAGCCTGAATTGTATTAAGATCCATACTGAGCTGTTCCCAGCTGGAACGCAGTTCACTCATGTCTGTTCTCAACTGATCTTGTTGTTCTGGAAGTGCAGTATTGATTGCTTTAGCAAACGCTGCTTGTAAAGTAGAAAGTAAATGTTGACCCTCGGTAATTCTTGTAGCAACAAGCTTTGTAGTTTCAAGTTTATCCTGCGCCCACGCAACATCTCCAACACCAACACAATCCTGAATTGAACCATGAGCTGTATGTAGCCAGTCTTGAAATTCTTTTTTGGCTTTCAAGAACTCGGTGTGATCAGATAAGTTTTTCTCTACTCTAGAAACTAGACTTTGAGCATCTGTCAGTAATGCCGTGTATGCAGATTGCAATTGAACTGTTTTTTCTCTT
Source organism: Cecidostiba semifascia (assembly GCA_900474235.1). Lineage (NCBI taxonomy): Eukaryota > Metazoa > Arthropoda > Insecta > Hymenoptera > Pteromalidae > Cecidostiba > Cecidostiba semifascia. The sequence goes on from UCQR01001211.1 coordinate 6,693, forward strand.
GCCCAGCTACAAGCACTCAATTCCATTAAAAGTTCGCATTTGTCATTGAGATCTTCAAGAATGGGCTTTTGACGAATCGCTTCGTCGACCAAATTTTTGCATCTAGTAAGATCTTCTGGAGTTTTATTTTCTTTATTATGCTCGGCGCTTATCTTTCTTTGGAATTGATCAATCCACTTCTGCATGCTATCTAGTGCTGTTGTAAATTGTGACCAAGTGAGAATACAATTTGAAAGTGTCGTTTCTGCTTCATGGCACTGAGATTGCAAGTGGTTCCAATCAGCTTGTAATTGGTCAAGATCGTGGTTGATCGTATCCTGGCCTTCAGGTCCAGTAGTTAAGAGAACATCTTGACTGGTTTCGATGACCTTCGAAATCAAAGATTGACCTTTGGGTAGACTCGATATCATCTGCTTGACTTTGCCTTCTCTTTCAATGACATTTTCTTTTTCTCCATGAGTAATGCTGTATTGTTGGAGATCAACTTTAGCTCGTCTTACCCAGTCAGATGCGTCATTAAATGCTTGCTGGTAAAATTCATGATGCTTGACTTGTTTTTCCAGATTCTGAATTTTTTGAGCAACAAGTTTTCCAAGTTCCTCGTATTTGGCAATAGTTGCATCATACGGACCTTTAGAAATATTAGAATCATCGGCCAATCGAAGTTTCAGTTTTTCTACGTTCTCATTGTGACCATTGATATCTCTCTGAACAGTTTTATATTTTTCTAGTAGAGCACGTTTTTCGCTTAAATCATTGCGATAAACTTCATCAAAGTGTACGTTGCTTTCCACTTCCTCCAGCCAATCAGCAATGAGCCTATGCATTTTGTTAAGTTCTTCCAGTACACCAGCTCGAGCAGAAAGTTTTTGTCTAGCTTCTTCAACGTCAATCAATAACTTGTCAAAGTCAGCTTTTAAATTTTCTGTATTTTCTTGTATCTTTGCAGCTCCATTTTGTTCAGTATTCATGATAACCTTTTCTTTCAGTTCAAGTGCATAACGCAACTTATTTTGACCTTGTTCCAAACTTTGTCGGATCATTTTGCAGGTGTGTAATTTATTGTTGACCTCAGATAAAGTGTTTGGAATTTCTTTGCATTCATTGAGTTTATCTCGAGTTCGATCGATCCAATCCTGACATTCTTGGTACAAAGTATTATGTTGTTGGTGTTCCTGATAATGCAACTCCAACCGACGCATAATTTCTTTAGCAAGCGAAAGAAGAGCATTATATTTAGTTGTTAATTGTGTAACCGCGTTCGAAATGCGCGTGTCGGCACAAGTTTCCAAAAGCATTTGAGCTTTCATGTTTAATCTATCAAGCTCCTTTTGCCAGTCGAACAAAGTCTGAAGATGTCCTTGGAATTGCTCTAGAACATTTTTCTTTTCTTCTAAACTATCTTGTAATTTGTTGAAACTCTGAACTAATTGTTCGGTTTGAGTCAGCCATTCAGCAGCTTCAGAATATTGATCTTCATATTCTGTCCATTTAACAATAGCTACCTCAAGTAAACTCTTTGTATTGTTTAACGAATCTCTGTAAAAAAATTCACATACTTATATAGATAACTTCTTAAAAGAATTATTAATCGCTGGTTATAACGTATTATTGTTTACATAAAAATGATACTTACACATAATTATCGTATTCCTCTTGGAGAAGAGCAACTTCTTCTTCAATAATTTCCTTGTCTTCGTCATCTGCTATTTGACATGCAAGATTGCCTTGTTCTAGAGCTTTTTCAAGTTTCTTTTGACCTTCTGTCAATTCGCTTTGGAGCACCTTCAATTGGGCTATCTTACTAGCCAACGATTCTTTGTCTCCAGTTGGTTCGGAACATTTTCCCAATCTTTCCTTTGCTACTCTTATCCATTGGACAAATTCGTTTCCACTGTCTATAAAAGCTTGATGTTGTTCAACAGTTTCCTTTTGTTTGGCATACAACTCTTTGGCTTGTTTACTGAGGGTTTCGTACTTAATAGAAATTTCAGTGGCTGGAGTTGCTTGCTGCAGATCTTCTGCTTTGATTGTTACGGATTGAATCATTGGTTCGAAAGCTACAATGTCTTGAACAATGCTGTTAGTTTGGCGTAGATTTGCTTTACGTTCGCCAATAGCTAAAGAATTAAGACCAGCAAGACCCTTTCGGGCTTTGGATACTTTTTGTTCACAAACTTGTTGAAGCTTAGCTTCTCTATCGTTGATCCACTGTTGCAACTGAGAGTAGGATGAACTGTAATCTGCCCATTGCAGTAAGCTGGTCTCTAGATGTACTTTAGTTGTGGATATCTTCTTGACAAGTCGCTCCCAGTCATTTTGAATTTCTTTTAATTGTGCCGCAATTTCTTCGCGGCCATCAGACCTAGTGTTGCGCATTACTTTCTCCCCACAGTTGACTGTCAGATGTAGAAGATTTTGACCTTCTTCACGTTTTCTTAGAAGCTCTTGAATCTTATTCAATCTTTGTTGAAGCTCTTCGCGGCTGCTGCTCGAAGCTGCCTCGGTTCCTTGGCGTATAATCTGTTTTGCGTTCTCGATCCAGTCTCGTGTCTTACCCAAATTCGTTTCATATTCCTGATGTTGGGAAAAGTTTGTCTCTACTTTTTGAAGGACATCCTTGGCTAAATTGACCTGAACTTGATAGCGAGAATTCAAGTGACGGAGCTGATTGTTTACGTAGGTGTCCAGTGGAGTAGAAAGAAGGGCCGATGCCGACTTATTGAATTTATCTATCTGTTCTTGTCCCTTTTGTAAATTAGAAAGTATCTCTTTGACTTCCTTCACTTGCTTTTCCTTCTCCTTCACATTTGGTAAGAGAGAATTCTTCTGTGCCTTGATGAGAATATCAAACTGCTGAAGCCAATCGCTTAACCTTTCATATTCATCTTTGTAATCTCGCCATTGGCTGACAGTTGTTTCCAGTTGATCTTTCTGCTGTTTAATATCCTGGAAGAGAGTTTCGAAGCTCTCTGTAAGTGCTCGCATTTCATTTCTAATGACTTCTTGACCTTGTGGGCTTGTGCTTGCACAAACAACTTGACCAGTATGCTGTAATTGTTCAACCATAAGTTCGCCTTGAGCCTTTTTGTTCAGGAGACTCTCTAGAGGGGCAACCGCATTTTCAATAGCCAGTTTATCGCTCAAAGAACGCTGTTTGACAGCTGGAATCTTCTCGCGTGCTCTGCTCAACCAGCCGATTAAGTCGTCATGAGCTTCTTTGTAAAGACGGTGATCTTTAAATTGATCTTCTCGTTCAGTCAACAGTGATTTAATTCTTTCAAACAGGTTATCGAATCTATAAAAATTAATTAAATTAGATATCTTTACCGATCTACAATAATATAATGTCAAGTTCAAAAAGATAAACTCACTTGTTAAGAATTTCTTGCGCTTGAGATGCAGCAATACTTTGTTGACCACTTGCAATCATCTCTCCAACTTTTGCCTTAAGTGCATCCACTTCGATGTTTTCGCAACGCACCTTTTCTTCCAAGGCCTTAATCCTTTCTAATTGAGAACGCTTTTCACTCATTGTTGTTTGGAATTGTGATAACTCATCTACAGAAGTTTGCATGTATTCGACAGTCTTATTTATTGATTGTATCTGCTCGAGTAATCCAGCCCACTTATTTATTGAATCATCCAAATTAGTTTTAGTTTCAAGCATCTTAGAAGCAAGGGAGCTCCATTGTTCTTGCAGCTTAGCTACGGCATCATTGATTGCCTTGTGACCAGCTGGTGCGGTATTTGCCAAAACTCCTTGAGCAACTTCCACAATTCCTTGAATCTATATGAACAATAAACATTTAAAATTAATTAATAATATTATATGATAAAATGGATTGCTTTTATCTGTCACAAGATTATATCACCTTTGCAAAACCATTTTCCTTGTAAAGCAACAAATCTTGAATGATTTCCATTTTCTTCTCAAGATCTTTTTGAGAGGAGGCACTAAGATCCGAACAATATGCTAGTTTATTACGAATATCATCGATCCAACGTGTGCACTCAGATAGCTGATTGTCGAACTCCTGATGACTTGTAACATACTGTTGCCACTTGTTATTCAATTCCTTAACTTTACTAGAAACCTGTAGATATTTAACTCCTAGTTCAGAAATTTGCGAACTTCGTGATGTTTGTTTGTACAACTGATGAGCACGTTCAGTAACTGAGTCAATCTCCAGCTCCTTGGCACGAATTTCACCTTGCAAGCTTCGAAGTTTTTCAAGCTGTTCCTTCTTCTCCTCCAGCGTAGATTTTAGATCCACTGCATGAAGTTTTGTGTCTGTATCACGAATCCAAGCTAAGCAACGTTCTTTCGAAATTTCATATTCGTTCCACTGTTGCAACTTGGCTTCAAGAGCATCGATAGTTGATTTTACTGCAGAGACTAATCCTTCCCATTCTTGCTGTGACGAATCCATTTGTGATCGGATGTTGACTTGTCCCGATTCTAAAGTACCCGGGATGACTTTTTCTCCGAGACTACGAATTTGATGAACTCTTGGCTCGTCCTCAGGTAAACTCTGCAGAAGATTTTGCAGACGATCGAGATTCGTATGCAATGATACTCTGTCAAGTTCAACATCACCCCACATGTTGACAGCATTCAATGTTGCGTCGAGCCACTCATGAGTATCGAGAACTGCTTTACTGTACTGCTGATGATCACTGACAATGCCTTCGTATCTGTAAAAAATGAAAACGTATACATGTTCGCAAATTATTTTCAATATTTATTAAATTATTCACAACTATATGCAAAAATAACTAGGTCAATATACCTCTCAACGAATCCGGCAGCACGCTTAAGTACAGTGGCATGTCTTCTATTCAAATCATTCAAAACCTTCTCTATTTTCTCTGGTCGTTCTGGAAGAGAATCTGCCTTATCTCTCAAATTGAATAGATCCTGTTGATGTGTTTGAGCATCATGCAAAAATGTTCTGTAAATCTGCAACTGAGCTCGCTTTTCATCCAAGGTAGTTTTTAATTCAATCTCAGGTTTTAAATGAGCTTCGGCATTCCTCAACCAAGCCTCAAAGGCTTCACTGCATTCATCGAACCCTGACCAGCGTGATATTTTCGCTTGAATTTCACGTTCAGTGAGTGTTACATTATCATAAAGGGTCTCCAGCGCTTGTTGAAGGTCTAACAATTGTTGTCGAATAATCTCACGGCCTTCGTTACCGGTAGTCGTGTAAAGTCGTTCTCCAGCTTCGACTGTACCATTTACTAAGAGAATCATCGATGACTGTCTAGATAAAAGATCGTGTATTGTTTCGATGTGAGAAGAAAGTTCTTGGCGAGTACCGGAAATGTTATCACGCGTAGCCTGGTATAACTGTTGAGCAGCTGCTAGACGCTCTGAACACTGTTTGTACTTATCGAGATACGCCAAATGATCTGACAATGCTTGATCACATTTTTTAACCAATTCCTGTGAATTAGAGTAGCATAGTAAATACTTCTATAATAGATATAGAGATTTATGTTAAAAAACAAATTTTTATTAAAAGTACCTTTGCAGTGACTTGTATTGATTGGAAGCGAGATGTTACTTGTTGAACACTGACAGAGAATCTCGACTCTCCGCTAATCTGGATTAAATCAGAAGAATCATCGCTCATCTTGTCAAATTCAGCCTCGTTTTGACGAAGATTAACAAGCAGCGCCTAAAATAAAACAAAAATGTCAAAGACTGTTTCTAGAAATTTGGCTCAACCTTTTGCATACGAAATGACGTGAACCGATGATGCATATAAAATGTATAAAGTTTCATTCATTAAATATGCAAGCGCAATCAAATTGAGGAGAAGAAAAAATAATTTGAAAATGAAAGATTTGAGATGCTGAAAAAAAAGAAAATGCTTAGAAATGTCCCATAGCCTGTATATTGCGTAGCCTTAAAAGCCCCTCCACGCCTGAGAGCTAGATATTTTGCAACAAGATAAAATAGATAAAAAGCTGAGAGACACTTTGATCCGTACAATGAGAGAAATAAGAGAAAGATGGAATGCCATAGCCCGAGCTGAAAAGCTTGAGAAATCGCCATAGATTCTCTTACTTGCTCGAGGTGGTCACCGAGTGCCACCAGTTCCAAGACATCCGCGTTGCGTGCTTCCATTACTTTTTGAAGATCCTAAGAAGTGGATTTTGGAAAAACAAAAGAAATTGATTCTCGTTTCTTTATAAATGCACAAATATTAATAAAATTAAATCGGATATTAAAATTTTTACAATAACCCATCAGAAAAAAAATTATAAAACATTCTCTAAATTTTCATTAATAAAATGAAATTAATAAAATGAAGGTCACATAATTTACCTGATATTTTTCCAACTGCTCTTGTTTTTCCTCAATTGTGTTTTTCAAGCTATAATTTTTCAGAGATGTTTCTGCATCTGATAGCCACACGAGTAACCGTTCCAAGGAATTTTCATATTCACTCCATTGCTGAATTCGTTCCTCAATGCAGCGAACAGCATCACCAACTGCATTAGCAAATTTCTTACTTTCGAACCTAGAAAATATGTTAGTTTCGAAGTTTAATTTTTCATAATGAAATCATGTTTAATAATTTTAATTTATAAACGATTATGTCTTTTTGTACCTCAAATTATTTAAGTCTCTATTCATAGATTCTTGAGACCTGGGCGATACTATGCCGGAATTCTTGGCTACATGTTCTCCTAAGGCATTCAACTTTACGTCGCCTTCACCTAAGTTATCCTGTATTTCAAGAATCTTTGTTAATCGCGACTGCAAAGCTGCTTTGTTTCCTGTGCAGTCGTTGTAGTTAGCCAGCTTGTCCCATTGTTGTTTCTGATAATCTTTATAAGCTTTTTGTAAATCGTGGAATTGTTGAAATACGTCCAATATTGATTCCAGGTTTGCCAATCCTTTCGAAGATGTATCCACTAATTTCTCATATCTTTGAGAAACTGATTTTACTTTTTCTTGAATATCCGATGGAGCTTGAGAAACTTGAATCAACGCATTCGCTTTTTCCGAAACAGCTTCAATAATGCGTTTATGTGCAATTATTTCTTGATGAACAGTCTAGAATAAAATTTAAAAAAAAATAATTTTTACGCTTAAAATAATCCAATAGCTCAATAATACAATATATACCTTGCATTTAAGCAGTTTTGACCTTGCTTCTTGAAGCGAAGATGGAACCGTAGATGCTTCTTGTTTGACAGATCGTTCCATGTTATCGAGCCAGGTAAGTATTTGCTGAAGAGTTTCTTGATAACTTGACCACTGCAGTGACTGTAAACCTTGCTTTTTCTGTTGTTCTACGATACCTTCAGCAAGACTGTCCCATCGATCTCGTATACGTCGGATTTGTTGCCGAACAACTTCACGGCCCTGCGACGACGTTTCAGGTAAGATTTTATCACCAGCTGCCGAAAGTATAGTCAACCGGTGCTCCGCTTGATCTTTTTCTGCCAATAACAGTTGTAATCTGGACGTTCTTGCTTCTGGGCTGTCTTTCATTTCATCAGTTTTTAAAGTAGCCAAATGTTTCTCAAGTGGAGTCAACCAAGCATCAGTACTTGATAACTTTTCATCGTAAGCTTTATGATTTTCAACGATTTCTTCACAACGACTGATTACATCTTTGCTCAAAGTTAAGAGAGCTGTATACCTGCAGAAAATTATTTTTTTATTAAATATAATGTGAAATATAATGTCCATATTTAAAAATATATAAAATAAGTAGTAAATACCTATTGCTTATCTGAGACACCAATGGTTTTATACGCTCGACACCACTCGTGTTAAGAAGAGCATGCGATTGGTCAATAAATTGATCGATCTCACTTTCTTTTTTCAAAATGACTTCACGTTTCTCTTTTAATGCGGCTAATCTGTGTTGTTTTTCTGACAAACTTGGCTGCAACTGTTGATCCCTAAATGCAGCCTCCATTGAACGGAACCATTTCATGAACGATTCTAATGGCTCCTCAAATTCTTCCCATTTCTTCAGTGCTGCATTCTGCTTTGCTTCAATCGATTCTGTATAATGCAATAAAAAAATTAATGTATTTATACATAATTAAAAAACGGATTAAATATATTAAAACTATGGTAATCTAACGTACCGATGTCAGTAATATGTTGCATTAAACTAGATTCTAGATTAGCAATTTCGTTGTGTATTGCTTCTTGTCCTTTAGGTGCTGTATTCTTTGCAACAATTGCAGCAAAATCTTTGAGTTTTTTAATCAATTCTGTACCTTGGTTTCGTCCATCTTTCAAAATCGATAAAGTTGCTAATCTTCTTGAAATATCAGTTCTCTCGCCAGTACAATCATTGCATTCCAAAAGTTTTTCTCGTTCTCCTTGCAGCCAGTCAGAGAAAGCTTTGCATTGTATGTTGAATTTATTATGCTTGTCAGCACAATCTTCTAGGTTGTCTAACAAATCACGCGATTTCGAAACAATATTGTGGAATAATTGTTTTATAGACTGTAAATAAATGTTCAAGGAGGTATCTTTTGTTTGATCAACCAATTGTTGAGCTTTCTCGCAAACAGCCTCAACCAAAGTTTGATGGGACATAATTTCTTGGTGCATTATTTTGTGATTTTGAAGCTGCGCTCGCTTTTCTTCCAACGTAGACTTTAATTCTGTGTGTTGATGCATTGCTCTTTCTACATCGCGTAGCCATGTAGTCAATTGTTCTTGCGAGAGTGAAAACTCTGCGAACTGCATCAAACATTGGTCTAGTTTTTGAGTGGTTGATTGCAAGTCATCTGAGAAACTATCCCATAGTTGTCTCAAATTTCTTAACTGTTGTCGTACGATCTCACGACCGTCAGGGGACGTATGCGTGTAAAGCTTCTCTCCGAGATCAATCACTGATTCGAATTTAGGGTTTTCCTTCGTACGAGTATCGCCAAGATCTCTAATAACTTTCTGTCGCTGCTGCAAAACATTAAGGTCACCGACGATTTCACTGTGCTTTTTCAATTCCGTTTGTAATTCTCCTATCCATTGAACGAAGTGATTGTATCGTTGATTAAATGTACTGTGTTCTTTTACAAACTGTTCGTAACGAGCGACAGATTCTCGGGCTTGATTTTTAAGGGCTTGATACTTTGTAGCCTGCTTCGAAACTCTTGTTACCAACTCAGACTCTGCTTCGATCGACTGACTCTTTTCAATCGCTGAATTAAATATCGGGGCTTTTGATGCAATCTCTTCTTCTAAAGATTTTAATTTTTGAAGATGCGCAATCTTAGCTTCTTCTGTACTCTTCAAACTTTGGTCTTTCACCTGAGGTTCTATATGTTTCGTCCAAGCTTCAAGCTCTTCGACTACCCTTTGGAATTCCGACCACTCATCAAATAGACGATTAAGCTTTTCTCTACATACAGCGCATCGAGCTAAGAAGTCCTGCCAGATTTTCTTTTGTTCTTCGAATGACTTTATTAGTGCTTGGTGACCTGGGATTGACGTTTGTTCCAAAACAATATTTAATTGTTGGTTGCAATCTTCTATAATTCGATCTCCCTCTTCTTTTTGCTGTAAAACACTTTCTATCAAATTCATACCAGATTTGGCTGTTTCACGTTCGATAGCAAGATCGTCCAGTAAAGCAGAGGTTTCATTTACAATTGTATTTATCCAATCTCGCGTCTTTTCGAACGTTTGCTGATACGCTTCATGATTTGCAACGTGTTTTTCAGCTACATTAATTCTATCCTCTACATCTTCGGAAAGCTTGTCATAAGATTCAATAACAGAGGACAACATTGAGCTTGATTCGTCATCAGGTAGAGAACCCCATCTTTCTTGCAGCTGTTGCAAAATGCTTTTATGAGCACTGACGTCCTGGGCGATTGTTCGATACGTATGAAGGGCTAGTTTCTTCTCTTGCAAGGTCGGTAATAACTCTTGTTTATTTCCCAATTTAGCTTGGGCATCGATTACCCATTGTTTAATCTGAGAATATTTGTCTTCAAAGGAAGATCTGTGCATCATATCATTTTCTACCTTCTTATACACCAAATTTGCCCTGTCGGTTAAATTGTCCAGCCTACTGCGAAGATTTCTCAGATCTGCTCTTATAGTTTCTCTATCATCTGGATTGATTTTCGAATAGAGAGCTTCACCAGCTTCTGCTGTTGAATTGAAGATAGCTTGGCCTTTCTCTCGCTCTTCGCCGAAAGTTTTCAATTCTTTTAGTCTTACTTGATAGAACGTCATCGGCTTTGGGCCACTAACTTCTTCATACATTTTTAACTTTTCTTCGGCTTTTGTAATCCATTGATCTAGTTGTTTTGCATTTGCTTCGTACTGATCTCGTTTTCTTTGCATTTCATTTAATTTCTTGAGTTGCTGTGATATGAACTTTTCAACAGCTTGATACCTGGCATATAAATGATGAACATACTGTTCAACCCGGGCTTCTGGACTCACCTAATAAATAAAAAATACAAAAATATGTAACTATGTATAATAGTGTAAACTGTTACACAGACTAATCATGTTTGAATACTTACATTTGTGATTTCTTTGCTGAATGTTATAAGTTGACCGATTTCAGTTTTATTATGAAGGAATGAGTTGCGGAACTCGGTAATTTCGATAATCTTATTTTCGATTTCATGCGGGCTCAACAGAACAGAAGTTTCTGCTCTTACTCTGTTTTCAGCTCGTTTCAGCCATGATAAAACGCTGTCTGACATAATTTCATACCGCTCCCAAGTCACTACATTTTTTTCCAGAAGTTTTTTAATATTTATAAAGGTTAATTTAAGAGATTCTAATTCTACATGAATTATATCACGTTCATCATGAAGCGTTTTCAGAGTCTCAGGACTTTCAACTTTTTCTAAAAGTTTTAACGATTGATCGGTTTCATGTTTTCTAACGTCACACTCGTGCAGATCAGCTTCTACATCAAGAAGAGACGCTAATTTCACTTCTAAATTATATTTGTCGCTGCTGTGTTCAGGTTCACACCAAGTTATTTTTTCTCTACTCGTAGCAACTAAGCGCTGTAAAGCACTGAACTTCTCGTGATACAATTTCATTAAAAAGGCACAAAGTGTTGCAGTTACCTGTAAAAATAAATTAATGATACATCATTTGAATATTGCAATTTTAATAACAATTTCAAACTAAATTTCTTACTTTTTCGGCATGATTGGCAACTGTGTCACGTCGAGTTTGCAAGGATTGTAATTCTTTAGGTAGACTAGATTTCATTATTGACGGATACTCAGCCCCTAGCTCTACTAATTTTTCATCGACTTTCTTCAAGACAGAATCGCACGTCTGTAGTTCTTTTTTCAATTCTTTACAACGATTAATTCTTCCCATAATTTTCCGGTTTTCACCAGTGAGATCATCGCATTTGATAATTTCTTCGCGAACTTTAGATATTAAATCACTCGATTGTTTTATTTCTTGACGGATTTTATTTTCTTTCTCTGCAAAACTTGACGTCATTTGATCTAATTTATCTGCTGATTCGTGTATTCGTTTAAACTCTTCATCCAGAAAATGATTCAATGAAGTTAAAGTTGGAATAGCCACTCCGCGATTCAACTTCAAAAGCTGTTCAGTTTTTGTTGAAATACCTTGACGTAACAGCTGATGCGCTGGCAACTCCTCTCTAAATTTAATTAATCTGGACTGACCGTTTTCTGCATCTGCAAGACGTTCACAAGCTGCTGTAAGTGATTCATTGGTATCGCTCAACCAACGCGTCAACTCATATTTTGCATCATCTATTTGTTTCCAAATGATTACTTGAGTTTCATACAACTGAATTTTTTCAACTATATTAGAATAAGTATCTTGATATTTTTTATGAATAGTCGAAACGTTGGACTCCATGGTATCAATATTGAAACTGGGCATCAAGGATGCTTCTTTCATTATCTGTTGTGCCTTTGAATCCATTTTTTCCAAGTAAGGCTTTCCTTTTTTCAACGTTTCTAAAGCCTTTTTGTGTTTCTCTACTGCAAAAGTAGCCTGAGTAATATCGTTGGGAACTTCTTTAACGGAATTACAAAGATTTATGGATTCATCTATAAAAGCTGTGAGCTTTCCTCTGGCTTCAACAAACTGTTTCCAGCTTAAATCCATATCGGTATACTTTTTCTTTTGCTCGTGTAAAAGTTCATTTACCTTTTCCCAGTTAGAATCAACAGACGAAAGAACCACTTGTACGTTTGTCATGGAACGTTGATCTTCTTTCAATAGTTCAGCACCCTCCTGGTGTAAAGTTTCTTTTGCCGGGCCTCGTTCCTGATGTTCCTCTATGAGGTTAGTGATTTTCTCAATAGCTGGTCCCAATTTTTCACAGGTGTCAACAGTGTATGTTACTTCTTGTAGTGCTGTCTGCGTTCCAATAATCTCCTCAGTTAATTTTTGTTGTAATTTTCTGAAGTTATCCCATCGTGAACTTAGATTTTCCAGTTTATCGCGTTTAGCATTCAATGTAGATTCCAAAGAAACTACTTGTGTTTCCAAATTATTTATTAAAGACGACGCTGTTAATGGTTTTTCCTGATTATCACGCACTTGAATACCTAAGGCACTATCAATTGTTGGGATCTGTTCTTTCCAGCTATTTATTTTAGATTGAAGATTTTTAAGTTCACCAGATAATCGTTCGCAATCATCTAATGTTGGTTTACGTGCTTCTGCTTCATACTTGTAATGATTTAATTGAGCAGAAGTTTCATGATTCCAGTTCAAAAGTTCAGTCCATTTTTCAAGAGCTCTTTTCTTTTGTAGAAGGTCATCTTCTAAGGCTTTATACTTAACAGCTAGTGTAGTATAAATTTCATCAAGATTTGCAGCCTCTTCTGGTGATCCTCGACTGCTCAGATATTTCACTTCTTCATAGATAGCTGCAAAGTGAGGTTGCTTTTCAGAATGTTCCTGCAAGTAAGCATGCACAGACTGCAGGTTGCTATCAACATTGTCGATATTTACGTCACTTATTTCTGCCATATTTTGACGCAACCGACTCATCCAGTTTTCAAAGTCAGAAATTTTTATTTGGAATTCATTCGTTGCGAGTACAGCATCAGAAGTGCTATTGATGTGATGCCGAACAGTATCTGCAAGCTTACTCACTCGAGCCTTTAATTCGGTTACGCGATTTTTCAGAGTACTAGCTCCTTCAATAGACAGTCCGTGACTTATTTGATCTGAAACTTGTGTTAGAGTAATCAATTGAGCTTGTCTGTTAGATATTTCTTTACTAAATTCTTTTAGACGATTTAATTCTTGCTCTAGCTTATTGATATCGGGCGTTTGAAGATTTGGCTCCATTGAAACGGTTTTTTCTGTGTTTCTGAGCCATTCATTGAATTCTTTAATGTCACTTTCAAACGTATTCCAGGATGAAACGAGTTTCTCTAGTTTTGTCTTAGTCTGAACGGCTACATCATGAATGGAGTTCCAGCGACTATGAACCGTGTCAACTTCATCAGGAGCACTTGTTCGACTACCAAGCTGTTGACTAATTTGAGTTAAATTGTGAAGTCTAGGAAGGTGTTCAGCACACTGCTGTTCGAAAATGCGAGCAGTTTCTAACATTTCAGTAGCTTGTCTCAAAGTTGTTGGTTTGGAGCCAATTGAAGTTGCTTTAGCTTCAGCTTCTTCAATCCACGGTTTCAATTGCTGAATTCCAACTTCATATTCTTTCCATGTGTTTAGATTTTGAGACGCTCTTTCTCTTTGATTGACGATATTTTCATTTAACGAATCAACAGCAGAATGTAAATTTTGGATATTTGTCCGAAGATTCTGTGCTTCTGGTTTTTTGTCGGTTTCTGTAAACGAAATATAATTGACATTAGTTTTGAATAATACATTTTTACGAAATATGAAATAGTCAAGTTTGTTACCTTTTATGAGAATTCTCGACTCTTCTTCAATTATTTTCAATATTGTTACTTTCTCGTGGATCTGTTTATGCAAAATTTCTGTTTTAGTGACTCTTTCTTCGGGAGATGTAACGGAAGCTTTTATGTCTGCGATAGACTGAGGAGCAATTTGAGTGGTCCAATTTTGTAGCTCTGCTATCTTGGATTGGAACTGATTCCACTTGGTTTGTAGGACTTGCAATTTCTCAACACGTTCATCTACTCTTTCTAGTGTAGTGTGTACCTTTTCTTCTACTTGTGATACTTCATTACTCAGTTCAGGTTGTTTTTCAGATGTTGTAACTTTGATAAGACTAGAATATGTTTCATGTAATTTTTTCACCATATTTACTGCCGTCTTTCTCAAAGAAGAACTGAGCTCTTGTTGATGTTGTAAATCGGCAGAAACTTGTGCTGTATTGTAATAAGATGCCGAATCTAATTTACGCAAATCTTCTTCTGCTTGCGCAATCAATTTTAGAATCTCATCCTTTTGTTCATCATAATTACTCCACAGTTTTTGCGAATTCTTCAGAGTTTTCAAGGTTTCAATATTTTGGCCATACGTCTCGTTCCAACTAACTTCTAATTGTTGAACTTCAGAAGAAACGAAGTTTGGTGCATGTTGATCTCTGAGTAGATCTTTTCCACGTTGCAGCATGCTAACGATGTTGGCACGCTGTTGTTCAAGTTGATTCAGACAAGTTTCTTGATGTTTCAAGGCTTTTTTCAGACTTTCAAGACTTTCTAATGTAGGCACTTCGGTTGTTTGATCACGTACTTTATGAAGAAGTGTGCAAACTTCACGCACTTCTTTCCTATAAGTATAACTCTTGGAGTAAATATCAGTTTTAGTCATGGTTATTTCAATAGTTGGTATGAGGTTTTTATAGCGAGTAATGAGTTGCTCGAGTTTGCGTTGTTCGGTAACCGCTTCTTGATCCGAACGGTTTGAGGTTAAACTATCTAAAGTCTGTACCAACCATTTCATTTCTTCGCGTTTATTGTCTGCTTCATGGCACACTCTCTGTAATAAATATTATAATATTAAAAAAATTCTGTTTTTCATTTCGAATTGGGTTTTACATTCTACAACTTAAAAAAAAGGTACATAGTACTACATATATCACTACAGCGATATTACGACATCGAGTAATTGCTCTAAAATTTATATTTACCGTCAAATTTTGAAGCTATCCGAGCAAGCATATAATAATTAATTTCGAGTTTATTATAAAGGAGATATTTTCAACATATTCAAAAACGTTTTGTGCTTACCTGGAAGACTGATTTCTCCTGTTCAAATTCTTCAAGCGAACTTACTTCATGTAACATTGTTCTCAGAGTGTCATCTACGTGGTCCATCCAACACACCATTTCGCCGAATCTACAATTACAGAAGGACAAATGTAATCCAAACATGTTTAATTTTGCATATGAACCAATGAAATTCAAAATACTTACTTCTGTTTATACGCAGCCCATTGCTGTGGAACTTGCCGCAGTTGTTCTCTCAGAGTTTCGACTCTATTAGCAGTTTGTTCCCAACGGCGTTCGGCATTTTGTGCAGCTTCGCTTAAGCTTGTATCATCTGGCTTAAGATTTGAATATGCTAAACTAATTTTCTTCAAAGTTTGGAGGGAACGTTCTACTTGAACCACCATTCCACGGTTAATAAAGAAATCTTTGTTTCTATTCAAAATGCTTCCAACCTCCTCATTTTTCACCATAGCTTGTTGTTCAGCGTTGATTTCCATTTCAATCTCTTTCAAGTACTGGGAGAACGTGGTCTCGTCCAGTCTAAACTCGAGTCTCATTAAATGCAGTGGAGCGAATGTCAGTACTTCCTTCCATCTTCTTTGCAGCGAATCGACAGCCTCGATTATTGGACCCTGCTGTTCCACGGGTAAGGTGTTTCTTAAATCTTGCGCTACATTGACGAGATCCTGAATCCATCTCTCGTTGACTTTTCCGAAAAAGTTTTTATGGTACTCGACAGATTGACGGTTATCAATATTGCGATCGTTGATGAGTGTTTCAGCAGCTGATAACCATTCGGAAATCTGTCTTTCACATTCACGGAACTTGGTCCAACATCGCACGGCTTCTTGAAGTCGCTGTTCCCAAAGTTGAGCTGACTGGGACACTCGAGCAAACCGCTCATTCAGATCACGAAGAACAGAACTACCTTCACTATCTCCAGGTTGTTTGTGAGCATCGACAGACTTTACGATATTATTAAAAACTTTGTTTTTTGATTCCAGCATGGATTTATAATAAAGGGTTCTTGAAAAAAATGCTTTATGTCTCTCCAATTGACTAAGAGCTGAGTCTCTACCGCCGGACAGATTGTAGCTACTTAGTAAACGCTCTGCGTCATCCAGCCACGCTGATATTTCGCGTTGTCCTGCTTCAAGGGATTCTTGTTGAACCAGAATTTGATGGTACAAGTGGAGCTGCATAGGTATCAAAGCTCGAACCCGGACTAGGGCTTCCTTTTCTTTTTTCAGGGTATTCATCATCTTATCGACCTCTTCTCGTGATAAATCTTGGATCAGTGTCTGGAACTTTTTACTGACGTCTTTGAACAGTTCCTCGATACCTTCGATTTCATCGTGCAAAACCTTGAGACGATCACCGTAAGCCTTAATCTTTTCCGTAGATGTCAGTTGGGATGTCGATAGTGCAGCTTCGGCATTCTTCAGCCAGGTTTGCAGATTTTCGACACCTTCGCGATAATCTTTCCAGTTTCTCAGAAGATCACCAGCGTGCATGTACTGTTTCGCTTCATGGAAGAGGCGTTCCCATCTGCTACTCAAATGCGTATAACGATCTTTCAGACGAAGGGCAACCTATCGCAAAATACAGATCGTTAAATTTTCATGAAAATATAAGCATACAAATTCAAAGAAATTAATCAGTGAAAAATCAACTCACTTGGTCCTCTGAAGTTGCAATCAACAAGCTGACGGTGTCTGAAATTTGCTGATATTTATCCTTCCACACCGAGATATCTTGGAAAAACTCCATTTTCTGTTCCTCCGGAAGATTCAAAACTGGTTCGGCTCTGTTCAACCAATTTTCGAATTCTTCGGATAGCGCCGACCACCTTCGCCAATAAGTGACAACTTCTTCGAGCATACTCTGCACGCAACGCAAGTCCATCGAAATATTCTTCCACTTTTCGCCAGTTTCTCGTATAAATCTATCAACATTCAGGCTTTCTTCTCGATCTAAAAGAATATTGAAAATCATCATTACCGAACGACTACAAATGTAAAAATTGTAGTTTGTATCGATGACTTACCGATATCACCCTCCTTTTTGTACTCTTCGACAACCTGTTGCATGTCCAAATACGCTTTCTGAAATTCTTGGAAGATTCGATTTCTGGACACGAAATTCCGGTACTGCTCCAGCATATTCTGAACGTCTTCCTCGTTACCGTACTTAATGCTCCAACTTTTGAGTCTCGTCTCCACGAGGTAAAGAAATGCAACGAGACAACACTTGTGCTCGAGGAATTTCAACTTTATTCTTCGTTTGGCTGCGCGAATGGGAAGACTATCCAATCTAGACGAAATGTTA
>UCQR01001212.1:0-17878 GCA_900474235.1 Cecidostiba semifascia
GTTAGAAAGGTCTCTTGTCATTTTGTAGATTTTCGCAAAAAATATAAGCGTTCTAGATTACGGTAACTTTAATTTTATTTTTTGTAATTCTCGTTATAATCATAATAAATAAATAATAAGTATTTTTAATTTAACCTTTATACAAAAATATCTAAAACGCGACAGCATAGATAATATTGTTCTCTCCTTCAATGCCTTACATCTGTTATGTTGTCTGATTAAAGATTATTAGTTCGAATATTGTTAAAACGATAGTCAAAGTTCCGAAGTAAAACGAAATTCGTCGATGCAGATTTTATATACATATGTACCAAGTCGTTATATCGAAGCTAATTTTAAGTGATTGAGCCCAAGTGTAATACCAGCGCCGGAGAGTCAATTGCGTCAGATTATAGAAAAAGAGGAAAGGTTATATATGGTTTTAGTTATCATGTCACGTAAATTTTCCAAACCAGAGAGAACCTTTTTATGAATTATTTTTTTATAGATATGTAAGACCCAGAAGTGCCATTTTTACAGCTATTTGATATATTGTATATACTTAAAAAGATCTTACTTTATTGTATTGCATACAAAGTAAGATAACAAAAAATTTGTATTGTTAGCGTAATAAATAAAAACAAAATTATAATGCTTGTTATTGATAATGTTTTATTAAAGTTGTAAAAATAATGTTTAGTGGTGATATTCACATAGTATGATCTGATCAAAGTCTTTGAATACATTTTACACGGACTCGAAAGTTGCATGGGACCTGAGTTGTTATTATATAATAAATATATTGTAGATAATAATTAAATAAAATGCGTTTCTATTTGATTGACATTTGCATTTATTAAAACCTGCAAATTATTAGAATTTATCAAATATCAATGATACATCATAACAGTGACGTTTACTGTATAATACGCAGCAAGTTAACAAATATAATTTGTATCGGTGATGTGAATAGAATTTTTTTCCGATATATATACTTTTTTTAAATGCACATGCTTTTGCTATTACTCATTACAATAAAATGTGTACACAATAAATAGTTCGTTCACATATAAGTACTACAATATTTCATATTTTGTTTACTTGCCATTAATATCGCATTTTTAACAAAAAAAAAAACATAACTGACCTCTATAAAATCGTCCTGATTCTAAAATTTTGCTTAGAAATGATTTCTAGCGCACACCTCGAATACAAAATCACGAATAATCCATCCGCAGATATAGCTCTAAGGACACTCAAATTTATAAAAATCCATTAACCTTTGTTCAAAACACTGCCGCGTATACAACGATCACGAAAAAACATTCGAAACGCCCATCATGTAAAACAGGAAATTCGCGTTTTACTCGCATACGACGATATATCCTTTCGCAAGTCCTCGTATAATAATTCATCAGCGCGCCGCCGACAATAAAAAGAATTTGCGAGAAACGAGTGCGTGTATAATGTTTTGGCTGCGTGTATAATGGCTTGCGCAACTCGGTTTCTATTGTAAAGCGCGTTCGACATTTTTGCGCTCAAGGTGCGCGCGCAGTTTCGATCGCGTTTGTCGAACTTTGCCCCACCGCAAGGGAACGCGTCAAGGATTTATGCAGATGAGTACTTATAATCTCTACTTGCAAAGCTGTGGGTATTAATGTTTTGTACCATTTGATTAGGGGTGTCGGGTGATATTTTTTTGAATCAGTTGTTGAGAAGATTTATTACACTGATGATGATATAATAATACGTCGGACGCCTAAGTAGATAACTGCTGTATCTGGTCAGACGTAAACGTAATTAGCGAAGGTGTCATTAGTTTTGTTTTCATCAGTCACTGATGGACTTTTATAAAAAAATAAAATAAATTAAAATTAAATTTACGAGTCTGTCAGAATTTGTATACAATACGAATCATGCAGTTGATTACGAATCCTTTCGTAATCAACTGTAAATAATATTCTCGAAACTGCCGGGTGTCTCCTACGCAAAGAAAAAAAAGACCCGAAAAAGTCACCGTTAAAATTCAAACAGGCGATCTGACACGCGACGCCGTTGCGTATTTTTTCAAAGCAACGTGTCCATCCTCACGTGTATATTTACAAAATATACGTCTTACACACATCGTATATGACACTTGCCCATCAAACTCGCGTATTCGGAAGTCCGGTCGAAGGTTGCGAAAACGCGGAAGCGGACACACTTGTATATCTTTCAAGCGAAAAGTTTCGAGGCCCGCATCCGCCGCTTCTTTCCGCGCGTGACAAGACTCTGTGTTTCGATGCGGTGTGGGTAAGATTTTCACAAGCTGCACATGTGCGCAATTTCTGAGAATCACGAGTATATAGACGGACCTTATTTATTGTTCACGTCTGGCGTTTTTGAAGCGATATCTATCGTCCAAAGTTACATCTTGATTGCGATGTCAGTTTATGACCTGTTGATCGATTTTTGAAGGAGAGGTATAGATTTGTGGAGTTTTAATAGAATCGGCGGAGAACAGGTAGTCAATAGGTTATTGATCGCGGGAGTTACTTTTTTAACTCCGAGTTGGCGATTTCGATCGGTTTTCTCACGAGTAGTGTAATAGAATCATGGTACAAAATACTTGTTTCAATTATATAGATTACCAGTAGTGTACACATGGAGTGTGATTGATCTAACTGACAATGATATCATTTCTACGCAAAGATTCATTTATACTTTAATATTGGTGATAGTGAAAGTTAATGATAAAATTATACTTTTATTTAGAAATGAATAATCGATCTCCTTTATCAATGTATCGATAAGTACATATATATTGAGTAACCGTTAAATAATAAGTCATGTTATCGAGATGAGGGAGACAACAATTAAATGATTTTTCATTATCTTATGAGTAATTTTGTTTTTTAAATAAAGATAATTCCAAACGTGGTATGATTTATGACACAAATATAAATTTCAGCCCAGAGAGACGATAATAGAAAATAAAAAGAAATAATAATTTTTATCCTCGAGACAAAAGTGTACATTGCACATTTTTTTCTGAATACGAGATAGCGTCATTTTATCTATTTTATCTGCGAATGCGTATCAGATATTTTGTGATTTTTTAATTAAAATAACAGTTCAGCTTTGTGATCAAATCAGATGATACTCGAGTGCATTCAAGACTATCCGCATGTCATCTAGAGAGTATAATTATAATTTTTCCGTATTAAAAATCAGATCGTCTCGTTAATATACACTTGATGATCATAAAAATCCGAAATTCGCATCGAACGACCCCCAAAAATCTTGTGTCTTGAAGAATGGAACCAGTCTCGTCCAAAAGACACGGCCGCAATTACAGTCAATGCCGTCGATTATCATAAAACTCGTCCAATAAACCGCAGACCTAATTCCTCATCTACTTATACTCACTACTACACTATAATAAAGTCCAAAAATTTTCGAGAAAAATTCATTATTCCAAGCGCGATCAGCTCGTTAAAACGACACCGACGGGGTCCAGCATCGAAATTTTCGTCTATTCTCGTCGTATACCTTCATGCGCGCGCGACTATAACGATCAGTGCAGCAATGAAGGCAAACGTCGACAAGGCCGCGGACATTGTAATTTTCGCAGCTATATACTGCGGGTATATGTGCGGAGGGACGGAGGTGATGCGTATACATAGACGGAAAGGAGACAAAGGAATAATATTAGTTCGACGAAGCTCGTGCCGTGTCAAAATTTTCGTGGCTTGAATAAATTTGTGGTTAATGGATATAGTAATTACACTAATTTCGTGAATTATCTGTGTATCAAAGTTTGTGGCGTGACTTTTAGGGTTGAATAAGTCACTATACCAAATACACCATTCTCGAGTTTCTCCATTTTTTTTGTTGAATAAACCAAATTCGAATCAGTAAACAAGAAAATTGATACACAAAACCAAAACTCCCAATGACTAATGGCCCGAGAGAACGACGAGGAAGCCCCGCCGGAACACGCGAAAAAAACCAACGTAAGTACGCGAGCTCGCTCGTAAAATAATAATAAATCTACAGCCGGAGTTGCTCACGTACGATATGTAATTCATCAGGTATGCGGGCACGCGACACCGAAATCGAGACGCGTCGTGCGTGTATAAATTCTTCCCGCGGGAAAACGCGGAGGAAGAAAAAAGAACGCGACTCCAAGGGGCCGTTATATACGAACGATTGGTCCTCCGCTTGTGTCCCCCACCCAGTAGCCCACGTATTTTTATAAAGGCACTTTTAAAAGGCGCCTCCGGCAAGTCGATCCTATATACTCGTTATACCACTTCGCGACAGTGTGGACGTATTTTATAGGCTGTACAGTGTTTACTTTTTGAATTTTTTTTTTCATCGATATTCTGTGGAGTCATCGTGAGAGTAGTCGAAGAGACCATCGGGTTAATTTGAAAATCGATACGTCGCTCTTATACATCTCATCATCAGTGTCATTACCTTGAAGAACGAAGATAATTTTTTCGAGCAATCAGCTTCCCTCGGACGACTAGATTGCTTCTTGATTGTGCAGTGATATAATTACCGTTGTAATATACTTATTTTTCGCAATGACCAATGGACCATCCGATTCGATTGAAAATTAATAAATCCCAGTGATTGAACTCTTGAACAAATTTAATTAAAATAAAAAACATAAATCTCCAAGATAACAAAACCGTTGATCAACAGCGTTGCACATCACGTCGCTCATACAAACACCGCGCAGTCTACCTCCAGCACCGCTGCACATCGCATCGTTATCGCTTGCGCCTTTATCAACGCCGATAAACGCACACACTCGCGCTTATAGAGAAAGCTCGAAAGTAAAAAAAATCGCGATTTCTCGAAAGGTTGCATCTCTCCGCTGATTTATCACCTGACACCTGTACGATCGGTATAATGTATACACATCTACATAAGCATCAGGTATAGCGTCGCAGACTAGATTTGGAATTCAAGACACGCTCGTTTTCGGCCTTTCTATAAGGCCGCGTCGATATGCGCACAGGTGTGTGTGTGCGATGTTCTCGCGCGCAGCTACAGCTAAGAGGACGTGATTGATGCCTGGACATTACTGCTGATGCTAATTGATTTCGAGCTTTCGCTCGGTGGAATATAACCGGCCGCCACGAGATCAGTCTCGACATAGTGTCCTCAGAGGTGTGTAAAAAAATGTGAAACCGGACGAGAGAAAGCGTGATAAGACGAGCTCTGCACCCCCGACGAAACACACGCTCTCTCTCTCTCTCTCATTATAGTATAGCATAGCGATCACGCTGTCGTCTTGACGCGCGCGGACAGTTCGCGCCGAGCCAGCAAAGCCGACGGAGGTGTGGGCAGTGTATAGTGGCAGTGCTGCGAGCGCGCGGGGGGACCGGGTCGGGACAAATGACAGGCTAAAGTGGCTCAAACGAGCGCATAGTGGAGCGCTCATGACGATCGGCTACGTCACTCGGCTGTGACAATCTTCGCGGTATTTTTTTTTTTGGCACGACTCTGTGTACTGCGCATCGCTCCAGGAGTTGGAAGGAGAGGGTTGACGATGCTGGACTGAGAAGTGAGACTTTTCCAGATTGACAGAGGTTGGTATATTTCTTGCTTTTCTCTTTTAGAAGAGCATAATATATTTTTTTTTATTTGAGAAGGAGGGGATGCTCGCGATACGGATGGCTGGTTGATGATGTGCAGCAGGAATCGCGGAAATTCGTCGCGACGATTCGAGACGCTCGGTTATTATAGACGTTAACGAGCTTTGTACGCGTCGTTGATATTTTTAGAATCGATTGTTTGCGAATACGAATTTACTGTTATGAGATTCATTGCGAAATGGTGTATATACTTGTGTCGGCGTGTAATGCAACGATATCCGACATTGTTGATAATTATTCAATTGAGACGAGCTGGTCCGTCGTGCGCACCAGCCTTGAATTGATTAAAATAAACTTTCACGCGTTAAATCGAGCGAGCATCCCCCGTATATCATTTTGGAGTCGTACAGGTGGTTTAATTAATTTTTAGAGACAATTCCGAGCATTGAAACACATCCGATTCACTTAATCCAATTAAATTTCTCGACGGAGTGTATCAAACTACCGACTCTTTCGTCTTGATTGATGGGGTTGTTTGCCCGTGCGGTCGGTCAGTCGCGCGCATCATCAGGATTGCCCGCGTAATTAGATAAAGTGCATCACTTGTCATTTTTGATTGAGAAAGTGGTCGGTTTCATTGGGTGGGCATCGTCCGACAACTATATTAGCTGAACTACTCGCAAACTACATGCGTGAAATTAATCGTATAACCTAGATCGATTTTTCCAGAGCAAGAATGTCGCGCTCGTGGAAACTGGACGAGGTCGTCGAGGAGGATCCATCCGACAGGGTGGACATGTCCGACCTGAACCGACCTCCTCGCTCTCCGCGTTCGGAATGTCGCAAGCCACGGCACTACTCCCTGGGCTGCATCTACGAGCGTCAACGTCGCACCTCGCGCGACTTGTTCCGAGGTCGACTGGCCTCGCTGTACAAGTCTCGACGGGGTATGCGGCCATCTATCTGTCCGGACAAGGTCGTGGTCACGGAACCCCAGGACTCGGCCGAACACGTAGAGATCGACGCCGGCACTCCTCCACCGGTGGATGACTCTCTCTTCTTCGACCAGGAGTTCGAGGCGCTGAAGCACGTGAAGATCGACGGGACGAGTCTGAAGACCGCCATGTGGGCTGCTGTCAATGTGGTCGAGATGAAGGACTTGCTGGAGATGGAGAAGGGCAACATCGAGATGGGACCGGATGGCAAGCTTCTGCCCAACGCAGATCAGAGGTTCAAGAACATCATGTTCCTTTGGGCTTGCTTTCGCGGCCTCGCCCACCTACTGCCCAAGCTGGAAGAGTGCGGGGCTGACAGGGATTACGTGGAACCTTGTACCGGGATGAACCCCATTCTCGTGGCTTCCCTCGCTAGCAGCATAGCCTGCCTGGAGTACCTCATAGAGAAGGGCGCAGATGTGAACTACGCCAATACTGCGCTCTTCTACACTCCTCTGCACTTTGCAGCTTTCGGAAATTCCAGCGAAGCTGCCGAACTGCTGATCAAGCACGGTGCCAAGCTCAACTCCTCCAACTGCCAGGACGTGGAACCTGTCCTGCACTGCGCCGTCAGAGCTCGAGCTGAGAAGGTAGTGAAACTTCTTCTGGAGAAGGGCGCGAGCGTCTCCCAGAAGAACAGCACGGGCGAGACGCCGTTGCACGTCGCCTGCTTTGTACAGTCCATCGGTTGCACGGAGCTGTTACTTGCTAGCCCGGGCACCGATGCCAACGCAGTCGACCAGAACCACAGAACACCTCTGCACTACGCGGTGATGAACACTTGCTCGGCGCCGGAACTGGTGGAGCTACTTCTGAAGCACGGAGCCGCGGTCAACGTCAAGGACAAGCAAGAACTGACACCCCTTCACATCGCTTCGCTCAACGAGCAGTCCGAGTGCGTGGACGCCCTGATCTGGGCTGGTGCCGACGTCAGCGCTACCACCAAAACTGGCCTCACGGCACTCAACATCATTCTGAGGAAAATTCCCGAATCACTGCAGGTCTTCAGACAGAGGCTGGACGCCTCGATCAGACTGAAGCGTCCGGTACCCCACAATCGCGAGTTCGAGATGCGCTTGCACTTTGATCTGCTCTTCCCGAGCAACAACCAGTGCGAGACCAGCTTCATCAACACCTTCGTCCAGGAGCACCAGAAGGACTTGCTCTCTCATCCCCTGGTCATGGCATTTCTTCATCTCAAGTGGGAGAAGATCCGCAAGTTCTATCTCATGCGCATCTTCCTCTACGCTCTTACGGTAATCGTCATGACGACCTACGTCCTCACTGCTCTGGCTTACAAGTGCTACAACCTCAGCGAGTCCAAGAGCTCCAAGATCTGCAACAACAATAGAGCCTCGGGATTTCTCTTCCGACGTCATGTCATCGAGATCGAGTGGTACGTCTCGCTGATACTCACCTGTGTCACG
Source organism: Cecidostiba semifascia (assembly GCA_900474235.1). Lineage (NCBI taxonomy): Eukaryota > Metazoa > Arthropoda > Insecta > Hymenoptera > Pteromalidae > Cecidostiba > Cecidostiba semifascia. The sequence goes on from UCQR01001212.1 coordinate 7,993, forward strand.
ATACCCAGGAAGATATTTGGCTTTATGGTGTACAAGTCTGCCAGGCAGTACTTTATGAACATTGACAACGTTCTCGACGCCATCGTCATCGTGAGCGTCTTCGTAACGTCCTTCATTTATACTGGGAGAACCTACGACTGGCAGAACTACGTAGGCGCGTTCGCTATCCTCTGCGCCTGGACGAATCTCATGCTGATGGTTGGACAACTGCCGGCTTTCGGTACCTACGTCGCCATGTTCACCCATATTCAGTTCGAATTTGCAAAGCTGCTCTTGGCGTATTCCGGCTTGTTGATCGGCTTCACGATAAGCTTCTGCGTCATCTTCGTGGGAGAGCCCTCCTTTGGCAATCCCTTCACTGGGCTCATCAAGGTGCTGGCGATGATGGCTGGAGAATTGGACTTTGAGGGTCTGATCAATCAGGACGACATACTGCACGATGGATCATTCGTGCTGTATCATCCGCTGTCGGTATGCTCGCAGATACTCTTCACGTTGTTCATAGTCTTCGTGACGGTGATTCTGATGAATCTCTTGGTCGGTATCGCCGTCCACGATATCCAAGGTTTGAGAAACCACGCTGGACTGACCAAACTGGTGAGGCAAACAAAGTTGATTCTCTTCACGGAGATGGTGCTGTACAACGGTAGGATACCCTACACCTTCAAGAAGTGGATGTCCGATCACAAGATCGACGTGGACAATCGGAAGCGGGTGCTCGTGGTGAAGCCTCTCAACCCGTTGGAGAAGAGACTGCCGAAGGATATTATGAAAGCCGCTTACGAGATAGCCCAGAGAAACGCTCCATTGGTAGACGAGGACGACGTCAGTCTGGACGAACACGTGACCTGGATGAAGCAGCAGAGCGAAGAAGGCAGCGATTATTTGCTACACTCAACCATGGATCAACTTTCTACCCAGATGAAGTCAGCCGAGGACGATATCAAGGTGATCAAAGAGCAGCTGTTGGACACGAACAAAATGCTGAAGAATCTCGTGTCGAGAGTGCAATCGAGGTGAAACACCTATGTTTGAAAAAATGTTCTTCGAGATACGTATAGGCTTGTTTGCTTAAATGGGATTTATTTATTTGCCAAGTCGTTACGTTGTATAAGTGTGATGCGATCTGATCTTGCTTGATTTTAGGAATCTGTATTGTTGATTGTTCTTACGCCATTAGAGATTTTTATATATTACTCGTGCGAAATGATTCATAATTTTTATTCAACGAATGGTCGTTGTAAAACAAGGTTGTATTAGAAAAATATTTAATGCATTCTTTCTTCGCTCTGTATAATATAAAAAAAATACTCATTTTTTATGTATCCAATTGTATACAATTTATTGTAATTGTAAGAATATTAAGCAAATTAAATATTGGTACGAAATTATTGTAAGAATTCGTATTGTAACAAAATTATAAAGGCGAATCAGTTATTGTTGCTTGTATGTAAATAATATTTATTGCCTTAAATGTAAAACGATTTAAATGTTTAAACTTGATGTGATATATCTACCGCTTTCGATTGAATGTCGTAAGAATGATCTTTTAGGAAATTTCTATAAAGTGAACAAAATTGATACCTTCGTATCTCACGTATGAATGATTATGTTGTAAATCGTGAAAACTCGACAATTGTAAATAATACTACTGAAAATGAAATCGATGTATTTTTAAATCATTTGTTTTTCTCTATAATAAAACAAACATTCTACTGTAATATATACTCAATCTTTATTCACCCTACGAAATTTTTTTTGAATTTACGTAAAAAATTTTACGACATAAAAAGCCACTCATATTAGTGGCAATTAAATCTCAAAGTAGATTAGTTTTTATTGCCGTCACCGAATGCTTACGACCTTTCCCATCCGGAAGCGATTTCCGGAACGATCTTGCGTGTCATGATGTACTATAAAATATGATATTCTAAAATTTGGTTCATTATTTAATCTTGAAAAACAAATTTTATTAACAATAAATTTTTTTCTCATTCATAAGAAATACAAGTAGCGTTATGATGAATTCGGTACATTATATAATAGAAGGATTACACCCTTGTTTGCAGATAATCTTCCCGCTGCATTTCACAGGAATGATGGGCAAAGTAGACATCGACGCGACAGTACGCAACGGCGGCCCGACCGGCCAGGCGGGAGCTATTCGCTGGGGAATCGCGTGGGGCTTGAGGAGCTTCGTCAACATGGACATGGTCGAGAAGATGAGAATAGGCGAGTTTGTTGATCCTTAAAATTTCTCTATCGTAAATTTATCTCTATCTCATTTTTATCAGAATTTAATTTATTGTCTAAATCTCTTTTGATAGCAGTTTTGGCTCAATTAGCTTAATGCATCGTCTGATTGTATTGAGGATGTAACTAGTACATCTGTAACTTGTAGATTTTTAAATACTGATTCAATTCTATTTTTATTTTCAGCTGGATTGCTCACAAGGGATTGGCGTAGACGCGAGCGTAAGAAGCCTGGACAGGCCGGTGCCAGAAAGAAGTTTACATGGAAGAAGCGTTAAATATAAGAAAACAATCGCATTTTGTTGGATTTTGTATTATTAAAAACGTTACAATATAAATAAAGTCTTTTAGCAATAGTGTTTCTCTCCAAATCACATTTCGTTGAGTGGTTTGAGACCAAGCAACTTCATGCCCTGAGCAAGTACTTTTCGTGCTGAATTCATTAGTAAGAGCCTTTGGCTGGCCAACTCAGTTGGTTCACCTTTGATCCTTAGCACCTTTAGTGCTTTGCTGGTTGCGTGGCTGAAATTAATGGAGATTTTTCAATTTTTTTTTTTCAATTTATGGTGAATTTTGTTAATTAGAGCTGACTAATGAATGATATAGAATTTCATTTACCTTAACTGAAATAAATAATGTACAAGTATGTAAGGCTCGAGTTCCTGGTAAGACTTTGTCATAGCTTCATCAAATTTTCCAATTATGTACAAAAGATCTTCGGCCGTTGGTTCTGTTAGAAGAGACGGTATGCATTCTGATCCTATAGTGGCACCAGAGTTTTTCTCTAAACTCACTAGCCTGCAGTGGGTATACTGAAGGGTAACACCAGTGTCTCCTTTCGTCTAAAGAAAAAAAAGTCTATAAATTTTTTAAATTGAGTTACATTTGGTAGTATTATATTAATTTTCAAATTACGTCTAAAGCTTTGTTCCAATCAAATTCGTAGTCTTGATGTCTTTTATGTTTCAAGTCATTAATGATGACAGCTGAGACACCTAGGACTTCTGTACTTGGGTCATCATAATCCAAGTTTATTTTTGTAGCTGAAAAATAAAATATTTATTGAATAATCCAAAAAATATTGTACGATACTTGAGTCCTATGTTCACTTTTGCGGCACGGCGTAAGCACCCTCGCTACGCTCGGGCGCTTAACCTCGCCATGCCAGAGTGTGCCTCATATGACACTTGTATCGTAATGTACTATTAAGAAAAAAATGTTAATCTTACTTGGACTTTGTATTTGTTTCTCCTTCATGACAGCTTTTGCTTCATCTAAGAAATCTTGCAAAAATACAGCAGTTCCCTTTCTTGTACTCATTCCCCTAATTTTTCCAAATTTGATATGCTTCAACCTAACAGCCCATGGTAACTTCATAGCATTCAGTACACCTATTAGATTAATAAAGTGGTCCGTTTGAGCATTATCAACAACATAGTACATGGTATCAAATCTGTTTTTTTCATATCGACTGATTGCTGCAGCAATGTCTCTGGTAATGTACAACGATGATCCATCACTCTTAATTACAGTTACACATTTTTTTTCATTCAACTGTACAACTTTTCTATCTTGACTGTCTATGTTCAGCAAATTCAGTCTTTGCAATTCCGATATTACGTTTTTGCTCTTATTTATACTGTACATAGATTCCCATTCATATTCATCAAATTCAACACCAATCCTATTGTAAGTTTTATCAAGCTCTTCAATAGTATATTTCCTAAAACATTCCCATTCTGATAAACTGCTCTCATCTCCACTTTCTAGCTTTCTGAAAATCTCTCTTGCTTGATCAGCAATGCTTGGATTATCTTCAGCTAACTTGTTGGCGTATACATAAGCATTATATAGTGTAGCAATGGGATTTTTCTTTATGGTTTCTTCCGACACTTTAGATAGTGACAATCCCAGTTGTACAAAACCAAACTGTGTTCCCCAGTCACCTAAGTAATTAATTCTTTTTACATTGTTTTTGAAATAGTTATTTATATTGGCAATATAATTTCCTATCATAGTGGAGCGCAAGTGACCTACATGAAAAGGTTTGGCTATATTTGGAGAACTGAAATCCACAATAATATTGCTTGGCTGTTTGCACATAAAATCTGGTGGAACTAACTTGTCCTGTATGGAGTCGAGTAGGTTTTTGATGTAATGATCTCGGTGTAATTCAAAATGTAGTTCGGGTCTTTTTTGATTGATTTCTACACGTTCCAAGAAATTTTCAGAGTCATTTTTTGAAAACTTTGGTGCATCTTGGCAAATGTCATGATATCTAGACCTTAGAGGCAGTGAAAACAGAAATTTCCTGCTGGACTTATCAAAGTGTAAATTCAGCAACGAAGCTACAATACTTGACTTTGATTCACCATTCTCCAAAATCTGTGAAATCTAAAACATTTTGTTTGTATACAGTGCTGGAAAAATTCATCAACATTCTCTGAATAAAAAAGAATTAAACTAACCTTCTTATGCAACAATAATCTCACATTGTTGCTCATTTTTACAACACTCCAACTTTATTTACAAATCTTTTGTTTTTAAAAAAGAACTTAATACATTAACCCGCATATTTTCGTGCAAAACTTGGATGACGATCGGCTCTTTAAACTCGAATTTTTATAGGTTAATCACGCTAACTTTCATCCACTTGGCTCACGTGTTTCCGACATTTCAAATTTTAAATAACTCTCGATTACGTTACGATATTACGATAGCAGGTGTACAGGTGCTGCATTCACAGGGTTTAATTTAAAAATATTAAAAACCATTGATTTTTAAAAAACTCGTTGCACTGAAAATTATATCTTATATACAATTAACAAGAAAAAGCTCAGTTTTACGATGAAACTCATTCATCTAACGGTTAAGTAGTCGGCGCTCCGAAATACAAAACTGATCGCGAGATTCGCGAGCAGTGCAATTCGAAAAACAGACGACTGCTCCACATCAGCTGATCAGCGATTCAAATCCCCCGGTCAACCCTGTATGTCAATATAGTTCAAAGCTCTGGACGATGTGCGTATTTATATTGCCTCGATCGAAGCCATAATAGCCTCGAATAAATTGTCTACATGTTGTACAATTAACATAAAAATTTATAGTTATTAAACAATGTGTTAGTTTGAGTACAAATCATTTTATGCAAATCTCCTTTTGTTTTATTATAGAAAAAGATATAATTTTATATACTTCAGAATTTGTTTAAAAAATCTAACATGTTATTGAATCAAAGTGAGACCAGCGTATCAACTTTTTTCAATTTTAATTTTTTTATAAAACGTTGCAGAACTGATGTATCTGTTGTTTAAGTTCTGCAACGCATTATAAATTTTCTACCTGTTGTAAACGTTGCGCATTATACATATTTTAGCTTGGAAGAGCTGCGGGATGGCTGACGGCTTGATTCGCAGTGATCGATTTTTTCCTTTTCTATTAACTTTATTGTTACTATTATTTTTAAGAAAAAACTCTGATGGCATTCATTGTTTCACTGTTTGAAATGCGGGTGCATTTCGCGCGTTCGTTGCGATTTCACATAACCTCGCATTATGTCTTATAACATTGAAATTATGTTTGCTATTATTATTCAGAATACTCGAGAATACGCCAACAATAAATAAAATTAGGCTTTCTACAAGTATTTTGCACCTCCATGTGCCAAATTGTTAGATTTAGTATACATATATTCTTATTTTTCAGCGTTTAATTTGCGCGGTAGGTATCTCTGCAGCATATGTTTTATTATTTTTGACACATGCACTCCTAGATGTCTCCACGCGTACGAGTACGAGATACATATTTGTATTGAACAGTTCGTGAGTAGTATTAGAGTGAGAAAGGCTAGACTCTGACTCGAGAATAGTTCGGTTCGCTTGGAAGAGGAGAGAGTAAGAGGAGCAGAGCAGAGGAAACCGGGCGCCGCCATCTTGCTCCGTGGATACAATAACACACACACACTAAGATCCGCGAGTATAAGTATAGGAATATACTCGTCGTCTTTCGGTCTTTGCCGGGCAACCCAAGGTGCGAGGTCAGCAACAGCTTCCATAGTACAGTCACACCCCGCGATTCTAACCTCAAAGTCAGAAAGAGAGTATATTCGCGGAACTCCGGGTGGACATACGTGGGCAGCAGCAGCAGCAGCAGCAATCTATCTTCTCTCTGCGTCAAAAGCCGCGCACACGTATATAGGTATATACATCAGAGAGATAGAGTGTGTCGAGTCGAGTCGAGGAGAAAGAGAGAGGGAGCTTGCGCAGACTCGGTGCGGCAGCGGGCGATCGAAGCGAGCAGTGGGTGTCAGGCAGTCGAGCCGCCGCTGAGAGAGAGTGAAAGAGAGAGATAGAGAGGGCCACCAGTGCTCCAGTAGCAGTCACCCGGAGGAGAGGATTGTAGTGCGAGCGAGCAGCCACGACGACGACGACGTAGAGGCGCGCCGCCTCTTCTGTTGTGTGTGCCCTTTCTCGTGCGTGGTGTCTACTGCAGTGCTCTCGACGCGACGAGCTGCTCACTCTACTACTCTGATATTATACCTGCTGCTTCTCTCTCCACTGCAGTGGTACTTTATATAGCTATATATCACACATCGCCTACTGTTATAACCTATATAGCAATAGGAATTAGAGAAAGAGAGAGAGAGAGACAGATTCTTCGTACGTATACGCGTCGACTCGCTTCCTAGAGCAGCGAGGACATAACAGGCACGTATATACGTATGGATCTATCTCTCTCTCTCTCTCTCTCTTTCTCTGACTCGTCGGTAGGGAGGAAGGTTCTGATCGTTATCGGACTGTGTGTGCGCGCGCGCTATCGCTCTCCTCTCTCTCTCTCTCTTCCCTTTTTCACGTTGCATACATTACAATATTATATATAGCACAGAGCTGTAAATCAGAGAAGAAGCTCGTGAAAGTGAGAGAGAGAGAGAAGGAGAGTTTCGGAAAAGTGCAAGGTGCGGTTTTGTCAATTTTTAACGCAACAACCAACAGTGATCGGGGATCATCACGCGCGAGTGCATCAGCCGCCCTGATACATTACAAGTAGCTGTCGTGCAGCGAGGAGGAAGAAGAGAAGTTTAGTCAAATAGTAACAGAAAAGGCGCAATCATAGGCAGTATGGCGGGACAGACGATAAACGATAGATTGCTGGCCGCGAGGCACAGCCTCGCCGGCCAGGGCCTTGCCAAGTCCGTCTGCAAGGCCACCACCGAGGAGATGATCGGACCTAAGAAGAAGCACTTGGACTGTGAGTACACACGCCAACTATGTATATCATTTTATCGATTCATCGCGATTTCTGTATACTGGTTTTTTTTTGGGGGGGGGGGGAGTCTCGTGTACTCGCTGTTGACCTGCTCCGATTTTGCTGCAGCACCGACTGCTTGTTACTACTGATGTATGTAGCTTCTGATTCCACGATCGACGAGAATTGGGTCACTGTGCGCGAAAAAATTTATGTATTGTTTATCCGGTAGTATACACTATAGGTGTCGCAATTGTATGTAGAATTTTCGGAGCAACCTGCAATTTCCCTCTTTGTATAGCATAACCTTATACTTATACGTATAAAACCAGTCGAAATTAAGTAACGGATTTACCTCCGACTTTAACCCCGCGCATATATTCTCTTAACTCGATCAAATCCCCGTATAATTTCCAGCGACCAACGGCCTAACGAGAAACTCCGAGGAGAGAGCCGTACGCTCAACTCAATTCTAAAGGTGATTCTAACTTTTCTCCCTTAACCGTATACAGTATAGTATAACTCCGGATCATTTTCGTAGTATATATAGGTATAAGCGTCGGGAAGCGCACACGAAATTATGTGTATTATAAACTTTCCGAATGGAATTTCAAATGAATAGGTTAAATCCAGCGCAAAAACTTTTAATTCCGCGCGCGCGACTTACGCTTGTTGTTCGTCGAGTTGTTTCGAATAACTTGTCAGAAATAGACTGTTCCACATAGAGAGAACCTGTTTTCGACGCTAATTTTTAAGTGCTCGGCTGTTATGTCATGTGCCGCTGCTTACGTCTATATATACAATATATCGGAAAGAGAGAGAGAGAGAGAGAGAGAGTGTGCGAGAAATAAGCTTATAATATATAGTACACACACACACACACACGAGCGTTATCGATTTCTGTGCTGTAGCAGCCGGTAATATTTAATGGTGCAAACGTATGAATGTCTGAGTTATTATTGAACGCGATATCTGCCCACGCCTCGAGCCGCCGAGAACTAATAAGGCTTTAATCCTACCTTTCGCACTTTCCACGTCGTTTCGTACTCGAGTATATTATATTAGGCGAGAGTTTCGGGATGAAAATCTAGTCGAACCATCGCAGATAGAAAGAGAGAGAAAAAAATCGCGTTCTCAGAGATTATACGTACGAAATTCCTCATATATAACAACGGAGCGCGTGTATAAGCGCGCAATCTCCTCTCGTAAAGCCACACGAAATCGCTCTCTCTCTCTCTCCTCGTCGTTCCGCAACAAAGTCCGCTGAAAATCTATCTATATAAGAGCCAAAGCATCGAAACGAGTGCCACTTAAAGCGCCATTATGATAAGAGCGGAGTTTCTTCTTTCCTTTTTCTTTCCAGCAGAGTCGTGTACAAGCTATACAAGCTATACATTTCTCTCACTTGACGAGCAATAATCTCGCAATGTATATCAATACGACACGATTCTGCACTAAAGTCTGTGTGTGTGTGTGTGTATAAATATGATATATACACATTTAGGTACGTTCAAATGAGAGGTGCCCTGTTGCGAGCCCTGTTGGGCGGGATCGATTAGAAGCGATTCTATATAGACAAGTGAATGCGTGTCGTGACTCGAGCGATTTTTAGGGTATATTGTGTGCGACGATACTTGTTTTTTAAAATCGAATTCACGTTGGTTTGAAATAGTTAGGGGAAAGTACTCCCGCGAGTGTGTCGGTGATGAGAATATATGTATAGCTTGGCACAATTATGCGAATCGATAACACTCAGCTACGCCCATTTGGCAATTCGGAATTTTTCGAGCAGAATCGAGAGAGATTAAAACGCGCGAGAATCACCGATGAAACGCTGTATTCTGACGATTGGAATATATACAGCTCATAATTCTGTTGCGACAAAATATTATTGCGCTTCTGCTCAACGTAAACGTCGAGTTTTGGAAGCAAGTATGTAATTGATTTCTGAAATTGAAGCTAATAATATCAGAAATTTCGTCAAATATTTGTCTCGCGTAAACACTGATGTAGATTACTTGGTATTCAATTATATCTCGCTGTACGCCTCTGAGTGTGTGTATGAAGATATTCCTATATTATAACACGACGATGGCAACAAAGTAGGTTAGAGCTTGGATTTACTACTATATTATGCGAACACACACGCGTACGTATAATATAAGAGCCGCTAATTTACAGCGATAACATTGTACTCTGTAAGAGCAAATAGCGGTATTCTCTTCTGAGCAGGATAGTTATCTCTCTTTTGCGATTATCGTATCGGAATAATCAGCGCGACACCGACGTAATTTTAAATCGAGAAATCGAGACTCTGAATTGAGAAACCGAATAAAATCTGTATTTTTATATCAGAGCGAAATCAATATCAAGTTTATACCTTTTATAC
>UCQR01001212.1:20290-34070 GCA_900474235.1 Cecidostiba semifascia
GTATATGTCGCCAAGTGCACGGCCGAGTTTACGCGCTTTTTATGCTTCACCGGTTTCTCCTCTCTTTCTCTCTTCATCTCCTTTATTTTACCTTGTCAGCTGCTGCAAACTGACATCGAGGTTAGGAAGACACCAGTTTGCACTGCCTGATGATCATTTTTCCTCTCCAAGTCGTGTTCATCAAAAAGTTACAAGTTCATCGCGATCTCTTTCTCTCAATCGCCGCTGCATTGCGAGAAATAAGGCTATATACAGCACACACCGTGTAGCGAGCGATAAATCTATACATCACACACGTTTTGCGAATTTGCGCATATCGGCACAGCGACTTTCACAACTAAAACGGTAGATATATACTATCGCTTCGACGACGAGTCAACTTTTACCTCTTCAAGCGTGAGCATTGACTCACGTGTCTACCTATCTGCTGCTACTGCTGCTGTGGCTAGTTCCAGCCGGCTTTAGTCTACACTAGCTTGTATGTGTGTGTACGTGTGTGTGTGTGTAAGTGTTGAAAAGGGAGGCGGTGGAGAGAGGAGGCTTTGTCCTTGGGCTACATCGACTCTGGATACTGGCTTCGCGACGCGAGGTTTTTAATTTTTTACATACACAGTTCTTTTTCTGTTTTCATACTTCAATTTAAGCTCGTTGTTGTATTTTTCAAGGGTTGATCTTAGAAACCGCATACACGGAAGATTCTATATATACCTAAAATGCAAATTATTATAAAAGATCACGTCGACGCGGCGAAAATTTACCTCGCGCGAGCTTCCTCTTCAAAAATTCAGAAAGCAATATAACCCATCAGTCGCCTCTCGTAAAAGTCTTCGCCGATCGAGTTAAGCGTCTCACGAAAGACGCTCCCTTCCGGCGACGCGACATCCTCGTCTTTGCACAATACGACGACGACGACGACGACGACGACGACGACGAATTCCTCTCCAGTAGCTCGGGTTATTTCGGTTACACGTGCGCGCGCCGGCGCACGATGTGAAACATATATAGGTATATATTGCCCACACTATCTGGCAGGCGAGAGAATCCGTAGAAGCGCGCGCGCGCGTCTATCGATTCCGGAATTTCAGTGCTACTGCGAGTAGTCACTGTCTCTTTCACGAATGAGTATATGTATATGTGAGGCAGACAGAGAGCGAGAGAGAGAGAGAGATGACCTTTGGAGGAAAAAAGAGATACTACCCTCGTGCGGTGGGGTATTAGCGCGCGGATGTGGGTCGCGAGCGATGTGCTTTTTTTGAGGCTGAGATTACGCCGAGCGTCGCGGCTGGTGGCTGTAGATTGACTATTAGGGGATATACGATTAAAAATTGCTGTATTGAATAGAGATTCCGGAAATTTGAATAGATTCGCGAAAAAACTCTCTCGAGAAGCTAATGCTCATCAATCAGTGCACGGGAAAATAAGGTATATGGGACGCGTGTAAAAGCGAGGAGATGCGCTTCGCTACCCTCCTGTCTATTACACCCAAAGCTACACTGCTTATCTCTTTGCCCCCAAGTCTCAACGTCTCACCTTATACATTTCCGAAAAGGCCATTAAACATTTATTTCTACGAATTGTATACGTTTAACGATCTGTAGCACAACAATCATGATGATGCAAATTCGCGTGACCCACTTCCGGGAAAAAATTCCATCGCCAACTGGCGCGAAAAATGAATTGCAACGCGCGCTATATAGGTACGCGAAATTTAGCATAAAAAGCTATATACGCGCGGTGGGCCAGATAAAAAGCCGGAGAGAGAGAAAGAGAGAGAGAGAGAGATCCGACTCCTCGACGCAAATAACCTTCCCGCTGTCGCGTGGGTCACGGGCGATCGATAAGCGCGTGGATTTCGCGTATATATAAGCAAAGGGAAAACTCGTCGTCGTCGGCGGCACCTTTATAGACACACACTGTGCGCGCGCTCGTATATATGCATTGTGCGCTTTACAATAGGGTAGCTCCGGCTCTGTTCATCGAGCGAGAGCTGCGACACTGGTGATAGTAGCGACACTTTTTCTCACTCTCTGAGAGTGCCGGCATAAACTGCTACGAAGCTTGTTATTGTAAGGGCGCGCTTTTATGTGAAGAAGTTCGTTATAGTTCGAGGGACTTTTAAAGGAATAATATAATGCGGAGCTTGATTTTGTTGAATGGAAAAATGTAATAATATACAAACGAAAAATTTTTTTTAAAAAAGCTAGAATTGCCGTGTGCATGCATCTTTACCTCGTGAGAATGTAGGGCAATATTCCTGCAAGTATTTTCTCTCTCCGCGGGAACACTCGGTACGAACTTGCAAGAGTTTTCAATCGCGTTTGAAGGAGTTGAGAATTTCGCTCTAAAAAAAAAAAAAATTATTGAACCTTCGCTCATAAAAAAGTAAAATAAATCATTATTTTACGTTTCAATTCATCTCCAAAATTTATTGGAATTGATCACTCAACTCATCAGCGATCCCCGAAACCAGCAGAGGAAGAAAAAAAAGAACGATGAGAAAAAAAGAGAGAAAGTTCGGCTTCTGCAGGAAGCAGCAGCGGCGGGAGGGAGAGAAAAGAAGCAGCGAGCCCCTTACGTATCGATTTGCTCCCATTTTTCCCCCTTCGCCCATATTGGCTGTACACGCGCGCGCCAGACAGAGACAGAAGCCGAGTCCACTCTCCGGCGACCTTCTTCACGAAATTCGTTACATTACTCTCGGCTATATACTGTGGCTTGATAGCACCGGGACGGACTCTCTCTTGATTATTTTTACGCTTGCATCCGTTTTCTCCATTGTTGATTTTAATTCCGCTGAAACGGCTGTATTTGTTTGCTTGATGCACTCGCTCACTACTCTGCGCGGTGAGTCATGTACACAGCCTGCAGTAAATTGAGTTTTCTAGTTTATACGAAGTTTTGTTTTTATTCAGTTTAGAAACTGGGTCGATATTCCGGAGTAATCGATTTCATTCGAATATTTTTTCCCTTCTCTTTAAAAAAAGTACGTGATACTGGAAAAGTGAAGGATCTTAAATCGATAGGTATATCTGATTGGTTGTCTCTGAAATGGCGATAAAATCTAAAATCCTAACCTCAAAATTTAGAATTTTTAAATGCACCTAGTTTAAAAAAAACTACATGGTCCGTTGATATTCCCCAACAAAAGAATAACAGACGTGTAAACATCCAACGAGCTCGTGTACCTATATAGCTACTATAGAGTATACACACAGAGTAGAGCTGTGGCGGCGTTTCCGCTCCGACGGCGCGCGCGATTTTTATCTCCCAGGCGCGAATCGCTGCGAAGCCGGCCGGCACTATGCGGAGAGCCAAGAGCGACGAGAGAAGGACGTAGAGAGAAGTAGGGGAAAGAACTTCCGCGTGCGAAAGCGAGCTATGTGCATCACTCTAGCTCTACGTACTTTACTGCGCTCATATATACTCCAGTAGCTTTGATATATAGAGGTTGCTTTTGAGGATTTCGGAACGATTATTGTTTGCTCATGAAAATCGCAGAGAGAAAGAGAGAGAGAGAGAGAAAGGTGTGGGTGCGGCAGCACGGGATAGCGATGCGTCACAGGCATCTGTGTATGAGTAAGAGAGAAGGCCGCCGTTTTCTTCTTTCTCACGGGCGCAGGAACGTGATTTTTTTTCGATTTTATATGCGCGCGCGAGCGGGTTGCTAAACGGATTCTTCCGAACGGTTTTTCTCTCAACGCTTGGTTTAGCTCTCGGCCTTTGTGCTAAACTGCAGAATGTGTGTTGTTTTGGTGAAAAATGACGATGAGTAGCTCGAAGTATTTTAGTGTATATACATATATTTTCTCGATGATTCGGCAATATGTATACCCTCAGGTATAGCGAGCGATACTCTTGTTTTGCGATACTTATCATCGCGACGAAAAAGGAGGTGAAGGTTAGTTCCAGCTGGAATTTGTATCTCGTGTGTGGAGCTTCTAATATATTATGAACTCTCGAATCAGAATTTCACAAAATTCAAAATCGCCTTTTCACGGGTTTACGATTATTGAAACGAAATAATCCCCGTGATTCCATTTAACAAAGCCACATTCCGCGGGAGTATTAAAATTTCCGACACACAGCACTTACGCTCCGTAAATTTTAATTATCCCCGCATATTATTTAATTACCCCTTACAACTCTTTCTCAGTTTTCAAACCGACATTCTCTCTCATATAACTGCAAACTCGCGAAAAAAAAAATTCGCGCTGCGCGAGCCGCCTCTGCCGACTTTACGACAGGTCGTTCACCCGCAATGAATATTCAAAGATAACACGCTATAACCGTTGTGGCATCGCATGATACCTCGATAGAAGCGCGATCGAACCCGAAATACGCATATCGGAGCAGAGTATATAGAACCGCTGCAAGGCAACTGAGAAAACAAAATCGTCGTTGGGCTTCTTTTTATTGCGCGCTTTAGGAGTTTAGAGAAGGAGAGAAAGAGGTAGGAGGGGCCGACGAGAGAGCGGCGATGCGTATCGCGAATTCCTCGCCTCGCCTATATATATATACGTATACACGTGGGCCACGCGAATCCTGTTTTCGGAGAGATAGCACGAGGCGGCGTTGAGCCAACGTCTGTTCAACGGTATATTATCGGATGTGTCTGATGGTGTGTCGGCGGACGAAAGAGGATGTGAGAGGAAGGAAGAAGAGCTATAGATTTTTCTTTGTGTTATTACGTTTTTGTTGTCTATTTTAATTCTTCTAATATAGTTGTATGATTTTAGTACGAACTAAAATAAATAATAAGCAGATGATGTATACACATTACATAATTACACGAGGGAATACTTTTGTAAAACGTGTAGAACCCGCACAGCTTTCTTACATTCACGACAATTTCTCACATAGAAAACTCTCCGGCAAAGTGCCTGAATGGGACCAAGAGCGAAAATGTCGCCCCTTTTTTCGTTCGCTCTCAGCAACAATGCGCGGAAACGCCGCTATGCGTTTTATCGGAGATACACGGCGCGTGCGTCGCGTATAAAAAAAAAAAGTTTTTTTTTCCTCTCATTTTTACTGCTCGATGGATACGAACAGCAGCACGTCACGCTCGAGAGAGAGCCTCGCGCAGAGCGTGCATAATGACGTTTTACATGCTCGTCGTGAGCGAATTGCTTTTTGAATGCGCTTTTTGAGGATTTTATGCAAATGGAACGCGCGCATCAGCACACGTTGATGTGTATTTTGAAAAATTTTAACTGGCGCGCGTTATATACGTGACTACGTCATTTCGTTTATTTGGTTTGAAATAAATTTTCGAATGGATGTGCGGCGCGTATATTATCTAATTTATAGCTGGAATATATCAGGCTTAAACAAATTGCTCTTATACGTTTTTAAACAGTCCGTAAAGCAGATATCTGTTCGCTTAAATGACTCACTCTCTCGTTCGTTAAACTTGCTTCTTCACATTCTAATCGGTTCGTTTAACATACAATAAGCTGATGCACACCCTACACTCGGATTTAAATACCATTGATCGAAGCTTATACCGAAATCAATATTAAAAAAGAATCGACGCGTCGCGACATTGACATACTATTTCCATCTCTCGGCTTACCAAAAATAACCTTCGCGCGCGCTCACACACACGTATACGAAGCGAATAACAAAAGAAAGCCAGAATCGAGAATCGTCGCCGTGTGTCTGGCTCGTACATTAGAGACACAGAGATGAAAATTGGGACGACTTACTTAAAAGGGGTTAAAAGGCGAAATAGAGATAGTCTGATTTGACGGCTAAGGCGTCTCGGATCATTAGCCACCGTCACGTCACTGACACGTAGTCACCGCATCAAAGATACATATATGACGACGAAGACGACGGCGTGTATACGAAAGTAGAACCTGAGGTCGTTTTAATTATATCAATTGTATAAGCAGCCGAGAACCAGACGTTCTATATAGCGTGTGTGTACTCTCGATTCATCGCGAGATACAGATAACGTTACTGCAGCTCCCAAGCCTGATGATGTGTGTATCTGCATGTATACTTTTTTTATGACACGCCGTGGCGTAAACCTCGCTTTATGCCACGCTCGTGCAAAAATGCACTCGCTAAATCTCGGTTTACGCACGTTGTTTCATAAAATATCGTACGATACTATGGGGGTAAAGGGATTTCGGCCCCAGCTCGTGCTGGGTGACACTACTTTACCGCACTAGTATCGTAATATACTATTCTATTCTGTATAATAATGTGTGTACAGAATCTCTCGCGGATGCATATGTGTGTGTCTGCAATTAAGTTTCCTTGCGACGCCGCCGCCTTTACGCAAGACACGTCGGAGGCTTCCTTTTTTTCGCGGGTATTGCGTGTTATAGTGGGAATTAAGCGCGCGCGCACCGCGGGAGGTATTTTGCGAACGTTGCTGAGGTTGTTAGTTTTTTTTTTCGTCGACCGATCGATCTGGTTTAGGATGTCAGCGAGGGATTTTTATACTTGGTCGCGGAAATCGGGTTATGAGTGGAAAAATTAATTGATTTATACTGCGAGAGATATTTAAAAGTAGTTAACTTGTTAATTTTAGCTGTACACCTGGTGTATGGTAAAACTGCATGTATTATGGGATGATATGAGGAATTTACATATTTTTTCATACAAAAATAAACGGTATTTTCGGAGATCGTAAACGTTAGAGGTTGTAAAAATATGCTGAATATTTTTTCCGATATTGCTGACTGGGCTAAGCTCGTTATTTGTCATTCCGTTTTATTTTTGCTTGAAATTGTCGACCCCTATTGATTCTTGAATTCTAGTATAAGATATATGGATCCAAATATACGACGCACTATATATAGTTTTAAAGTTCGTTTCCTCCTACCGCCTTTTAATGAATATAATTATACGTTCCTCGTTATAATATCAAAAAGATAGTCTAAATATAAAAATAACTCTTTGTTTCCTCTACTCGATTGTCATTAAATTAAAACCTCGTTCCACGAGAGAACAACGCGATTGTTTATATGCGGGTCGCACACCCCTCGTCGAATAACAAGGAAAGAAAATATAAAAAAAAATAATTACGATCAATTCCCAACGATCCGTGACACACAATACACTCCGTTCGATTACGAAACGCCGTGCTGCGCACACGTGTTTTTGGCGCATACGTTGCATCGTCGCCGGCGGCTTTCTCCTCGGTATACACACGTCGCATTCCCAGCAAGAAAGAGGAAGTTGCTCGGGCTCCGTTATATATCTTTCATTATTTTTTATTTTTCTTCTCTGTATACACCGGTAGCAGCTTTGCTAATACACACTTTCGATTATACATCATCAGGAGTGTGTTGTTATCACGAGCGCAGAAAGCGAAACTCCTTCAGAGTGGCTGATGCTTGTGTTGTAATGTGTCGTATATAATCGGAAGAAATGCGAGTGAAAATGTATAGACAACGTATAATTACCTTTTTTTCACACGCCAAAGATTCACTAATTGAGCATCTCGGTGAACACCTAATTAAACAACAACAAAAACATCCATTAAACATCTCTCTGCAGAGTCCCGTTGGTCGAACGAGGAAGCAAAGTCACGCGCGTGCCAACTTCAAACGCGCATTGAAACCGAAAGCCGGTAGCGATGGAAAGAGAGTATAATATAAAGAGATGGAAATATAATATATTTTATTTTGTTCAGCGCAAAAGTTTTCCGGCTCCGCAGAGCCGAACGAGCCTTTATATGCTCGCACACGTAAATGCATCAGCTCGCGAGAAGGCGCTCGACCATGGCCGATTTAAGTGTTATGGAACTTGATTTCATCATCGTGCAATTCCGGCGCACTCTCGCATCTTCTTCGTTATTGCGTTGCTGCAATATACTGCTGTTCTTGTTGTTCCTGCCCTTAGGCACTGCTCTCGAGTGTGTGTGTATATTGAGGTTACCGGCGGCGTTGATGCGTTTTCTAGGTTATCGGCAGTTCGGGCTTCTCTCTGCTTCATCAGGTGAGAGTATAGCTTGATAAAGTTTTGGATTGTTTGTGAGTGGATCTATGTACTGTAATAGAATTTTCGCTTGAGCTTTTCAGATGCAAAGTTTATTCGGTTTATTCCCTTTATAATTGTTTCAAGTTGTATCGTAATTTCGAACATAACCTCAAATCACTGCTGAATTTAATAAAACTGATCCAACCCAATAAAAGAGCAATGTAATTTCACATAAGGATGCGATTTGGTTTACGTCAAGCCGCGATGTTTACAGAGCAGATTCTCTCTCAAAACTCGTCCGAAGCTTGCAAAAACAAAAAAAAAGAACCAGAAATTCAACTCCTCGAACGCGCGAAATATGAAACTGGACTCTCGTCGCAAGTGTTGTCGTCGTCTATACACCACGAGGCTCTAGATCCAAGCGAGATTCCCGGCGACGGCGGCTTACAACTCAAGTGGCCGATGTGGTGTATGTAGAAAGGGCAGCAGCCACTCTCTCTCTCTCTCTTCGCTTCATCGAGTATAGCTTAGCTTCGCGGCCTCTTGCGGTTTGATGCATCGCTTGCGCCGCATACCGAGTCTCTAATGCATCTCCCGTCCGACGCAGCAGCTGCAGCGTCGCCACTGCAGCTACTGTTGATCCGAGAATAAGAGAGAGAGAGAGAGATGATGGCACATCGTTCTGATGTGTGAGCTGTGTATTATATATGTGTCAAGTGCTTGAGATAAGAAAAATCTCGTGTACGATATGCACTTCCGCGTGATATATTACACGATTGAATATGTGCTGCTACAGGCTTTTTTCCGAGAGACATCTGTTCCGAGCTGATAAATACTCTCGTCGATTTTGTGATCTAGCGAAATTCTAAAACAGCTCTCGTGAGTCTTCGTCTTCGGACAATTGATATTCCGGTAGTTTTTCGCGTGTAATGCAGTTTGCGAGGTCAACGGAAGAAAGCAGCAACTCCGACTCATCGTTACGCTCGACTTGTTTTGTGCTTCAGCTTCGCAAAATAAATTCCCTCGCTCTTCTCCTCGTGGGGGTGCATAAGAATGTGGTTGAACCTCTTCTCGTCGCGGGCCGAGGTCGTGACTTGTGAGTGGGCTCTGTCTCCCCTTTGTCTTTCGCTTTTCCTATGCCGACTGATACTCTGCGTCCTTTATATAAGTAGTTAGCACACAGCTATGGGCACAGAGAAATAACAGCTGAAATCAGTACGAACGTAACTTGAAAAATATCTCAAAATATTTTCGACTCGTAAACGAACGCGTCTCTCTGCAATATTTCACTCATCAGGAAAAAGAGAAGAAATACGTTACACACCTCGGTCTGTGTGTACAATGCGGATAAGCATCACAAAGATGCTTCGCCAAGAGTGTTCTTTCCTCCCCTGACTCCTTTCATTCTGGGCTTTTTTGTTTCGCGTGTGCAGTACCACAGCCGCCGCTATCTCTACATTTCCATCTTCTCTCTCGACGCTCGAAGCGTTAGGCGTCCGACTCTTTTTCACCTCGACCGGCTTATCTGGGCTCGTTTTTCCACTCCCTGAGAAGCGGCGGGGGGGGGGGGGGGCTTTTCTGTGAACAACTATACAAGCGGCGGAGGGTTTTTGTAGAATTGCTTATTCAGCGGTGTAGCTGCTACTTCCTTCTCTTTTTTTTGGAGGGAGATGAAGTGAATTATGAAGAGTTTGGAATGCCATAAGTATATTGCGAGTGGATATTGCAGGGGTGAATGTTAATTTGATTGCTTCGTTTGTATTGGTATGGAAATTTGGAGTGACGTGTCCCTGAATTTATGAATATATTATGCCGCAATAACGCATTTCTTCTATAATATTAAAAATGCTGTCATGCGTCAGATGATCTCTCAAAATACGCGCAGCAATCACAATCGTTTCTGCATCTGTTTACGCGAGACTGCCCACCGACGATAAGAAAAAAAATATCGACGCTTTTTCTAAAATTCACTTTGACTCCCCGAGAAGCTTATCGGTTCGGCTCTTGTTTTATCGGCTCTCTTTCTCTCGGCGCTGCACAATATTCCAGTCTCGGAATCTGGAAGGCAAAGTGATTTCCCCTATCGGCGTACGCCCACCGGCCTGATGATGGCCTGTGTTGCGTCGTCGTCTTTGCAACACCCCCCTGCGCGAGATTATTCTCGCGTACAAAGGTTGTTCTTTTGTAAATATTTACGCTATTTTTGGAATTCGGATGAGCTGATGTAATGGCTTGTGTCATAATGTCCAGAGAGACCTACTTTACGACCAAAAATCAATTTTCGAAACTTTTTGCAGTTATCTTTATACACTCTCGTTGGATATAGCGCGTGTAACGGTGTCGATGATAATACGCTTGGAGAGCTGCAGATTAATTTATGTGGAGAGGCATTAGCGATGAGATAATTAATTAAGCTTACGGAATCCCGAGAGCTTTTTGCGATTATACATCCCCGGTGCCTGATGATACGGTGCAATAAGAGATGACTTTTTAATTGTTGCCTATCGTGTTTTCAAAATGATTCGATAAATAAACACAAAAAATTATTTATTTATTTATTGTTTAACATGGCCTAATGGCCTATAAACTATACATTAAAAAGAAATACATTATGTTGCAGACATAATGGTCTAATTTGCATTGCAGAGATACAGTTTTCCTCAAGAACTAATAAACTGCAAATCTTTATTTCAATACAAATCAAAATTAAAATTCTGAAGGAAAGTAAAGTTATAATTGTATTTTTTCGTTGTTCAGATGGGCAATTCATTAAAGTTCCTTTTAATTGCGCACAGTTTCATCATCAACTCGACAAAATTTTATTGACATATCCAGCAACAATCACACGTCCAGTACCAGTCGAATCAGCAAAATTTAATTTCGATTTCCATACGCGACGTCGAGGTATGCCCATAAAAGCTCGACATCAGCGTGCTGTAGAAATCAAATCTTCCCGGGACGTATTATATAGCAGTCGCAATAAAACGAGCGATGTATATGTATACACATCGGTGAAGGTCTCCTAGCGACGAAGCTCGTAAATTCGTCGCTCGTTGAAAAGGACATTACGATGGCTTCTGCCTCGCAAGAGCGTCTGTCGGTGTGGCATATACGAGGCTATGTGCGAGTTTGCAGATGTATTATAAGTTGCTTTTTATAATAGCTGGTATACGAAGAGATGGAAATGCAGAAACCCTGCATACAGGCGTTTGAGATCGAAGCTGCCGTTAGTTTTCATGATCCTTTAATACCAGATTTAATGTGAGAAAAGCAACGCTGTGGTACTTTAGCCTGATGATGATATTAACTGTCGACAAAAAATATTTTTTATCGTTATGAAAAGCAAACATTATCTGTCGAACGAATATTAGTTATATTTTTTTACGTCCGCTATTATTGACTTGTCAGTTTGTCGCGTTCGCATTGCAAACGTGCATTTCTCTATACTGTAAAGTTAATTATTGCTCCAAGTGTCAAATATTGCGAATTTAAACTGATGTACGCTGTAGCAACAGTATATCCCTGCTCGTCCCATCCGATCGATAAAACAATTTCATAATAACTTGCGCCGACGACGCTGCATAATTTAGTCACGAGAAAATTAGAAAATTCGCTCATCATCATATAATTAATATACCGAAAAATAGTTCAAAACACTCATCAACGTGCACAAACTTTAAAAACAACGGATAAACAAATAAAAACCATGCAGTCGTAAAAGAATTCTGCACTAGTAGAGAGTAGAGGATGATGGAGAGATTTCAGTATACTCCACTCTCGACTCATTTAATTTTACAGTATATCTCCCGACGGCGTTATACGGCAACAGAAGCACTGCCACCTCTATACGGTATACATATACCTACATCAGAGCTATGACGGAATAGAAAAGCGAAGCGCGCGTTTTAGGGCCACTTGATGTTGCGCCGCCGTGGCAATTAGACGTCTACGATCCCCGAGAGCAAGCCCGTCACAGCATTGTGCCGACTATATACGCTGAGGTATGCGATTTGCGAAATTTCTTTGCGCGCGCTTACTTTCTTCTCTCTTGCAGAGCAATTTTACAACGACGCGCTTTGACTTTGTGCGCTGCTCGCTGCATCAGGAAGATTCTCTTTCTCTGCAATTATTATTATCCTAATGGCGGCATTTTTAAAGGGAAAAAAATAATTCAACTTGTTTTCGTCAGTTGTGTATCGAATTTCGCAGTGACATGTATAACGAGATGGACGATGTAATTCAATTACAGCGGCTCCTGTGGCGACGCATGAATTAATCCCGAAGACAGCAGGTGGGCATCAGTTGCTTTAATTTCCACGTATAAACCATCGCATTAGGACTAAAATACACCTATAATCCAATCATCCATTCACGTTTTCATAGAAAACGATACTCTTATAACGTCGTCTCTTCAATCAAGCTCGTTTAAGTCGTCTCTACCACTCTTCTCCGCGCGCGACAGGTTTTCCTTTCAGCTCACAAAGGCTCCGAGAGAGACTATGCTATCGCTGAGGCGGCATCGCTATATACTCTTCTATATACCACACACTTATACACCTAATACGTGCAATGTGTGAGTATATAATGAGCAAACGCGTTCTCTCACGGCACAGTTCGCGCGCGAGAGACTACGTGCAGTTGTCGAATGGCTCTCCTCGCGGATAGTCGCGTGCATGTAATAGGTGAATGACTCTGGAGAGAAGAGAGAAAGAGAGAGACAGCACAGGTGGGGAGATCTTCTTGGGATCGGCGAGACTGTCTCGTGGGATTCGCCGTGTAATTGTTGTCTCTGCGGTGCGCAGCGAGATTATGTAATGAACGCGAGCTGCTGCTGCTGCTGGGTTATTTGAGTTTTTTTTTTGGCGAGTAAGCGAGATGTATGGATTATTGAGATCGTGATAGGATTTTTCGTTTTTCATGCGTGGATGCGTAAAGTTGTGATGGAGAGCTACTGGTTTGCATTTAGATGGGGAAACCAGCGGCGAGAAGGGAAAGTTTTTTTTGTAGCTCGATAAAATTGAGAATGAAAGATGTAATATTAGCGCGGGCTAATGTCGGTTGTTGTACAATGTGGTATACGGGAAAGTCAAATTACTGAAGCTTGAATTTGCAGCTACCATTTCGCAACACGAATACTTAGTATTATAGTTTTCGAAGTCGAACCAATAAGCCTCTCTCGCATAGCAGCAGCAGTTGGCAATAAATTCTATTCCACGAAAATTGCTCCAACAATCGTTATAATATATCTCAATTTTCTCGCACATGCGTATACGCTTCCCTATATTATAATATATACACAGAGACGCAATTTTGTATACAAGCTACGCCATAAAACGTTTATCTCCATCAAGCGCAGGAAAATATGACTCACACTATAATAATTATTCTATAAAGCTCTCCGCTATTAATTGGTGCATCATTATGTCGCTTATTAAGCCGGAACTATATAGTCGCGATGAGCAACGTTTGCTGGCGATAAACGCTCCAATCGCAAGCGGAGACTCTCCTCTTGAATTTCACTCGTCGATTATAAGTGCATGAAATTTTGGGAGTCGAGCCAAAGACTCGTACGGCATATGTTGTTGTTTGAAATATTTTCATTAGAGTAGCGTCTGATATTTTAAGAGTCTTTTTAAAGTCAACTCTGCGAAATCGATTTCTGTACTCATCACACAGATTTGAATTTTATGTTTTCGTAAAACAATTTTTTAAAATTGTAAGCAATTCGTATGGGACTTGCTTTTTTGCAGCCGACAGATGATGAGAAGGCAAGAATAGCGTTGCCACCAGTCGACGCACCGTCAGAACACAGCGAGCGCGCACGTTTCTAATTGCAGGTAGAGAG
>UCQR01001213.1:0-17299 GCA_900474235.1 Cecidostiba semifascia
GTACATCGCCACATGCACGGCCGGCACACCTCTCGGTCTCGGTACCACACGGCTCGTCGGCGGCGGTCTGCCAGGCCTTTGGCCGTAATTACAAGCGGCGAGAGCGCTCGCGGTATCGATGCTGATGCACGCCCAGGCCGCGAGAAGACCTCCTTGTCCCTCACGCGCGCGCGCGCCTCCTCCTTTATATACGCGCTTTTTTACGCCGATCCTTTTTATTGTTGCGCGCAGCGCTCGCGGACCAAAAGGAACCGAGAGGGAAATTAATAACGCGCGTGCGCGCTTTTTTTCAATTTCGCGGCTCCGAGGCGAATTAAAAGCTCTGCCCCCTTGCGGACGAGAGGTTTCTTCTTGGAGAGAGCTGTGCGTGTATAATGAATTGAATCCCCCCGTTGTGAGACGCGCGCGCTTAATGAAGAGGAGAGAGGCCCGATAAATCGAGGCGATGCGGAAAAAGCAATTATTGTTCGAGAATTACTGAATAATTAATTCGATTTGCCGGAATCGCGCTTTAAATTTCAACCTTCTATACATCGTCTTATAGTCTTTTTATACGTTCGACGATGGCATGCGAGTTCGAAGATGAATCTCGAGAGATAATTGTATTTGGCGCCCCGATGATTCCAGACATCGGAGTGTATTTATATGTGTACATAGACACATACGGAGTCGTGTGGAAATAAATAACCGTTCAACACGAGAAGGGAGGAAGAGGAGGAGGAGGAGGAAAAATGTGTACACTCGCGCGGTGCTCCTCGATTTACACGGCGCGGGCCCAAAGCGCTTTTTGATTTACACAGCGATTCATCATCGAGAGAGCCGCGGCGAGTTATCGAAGAGTCGTCAGCTGATGAGCTAGCCCGTGTGTACTTTAGATTGCGCGCGCATCAGCTTTTAAGAAATATTTTTTCTTATACTTTTATCGCTCGCCTTTGTAAGCTTTCTCATTTTCGTATATGCGGCGTCGTAAATAAAAATAGAGTCGTCGAAGTTGACAGAACCGCGGTGGCGGCTTATATTCGCGAGATACTGAGAAAGCCATTCGAAACTTTAATACTTTAATATACAAGACGACGAAGACGATGACTTGTCTAGGAGACAGACTTTTACCGCCCCGATAAAACCTTCTATGATTTAGGCCAGCTCTGCATTTATGAGAAAACTAGACGATAAAAGCGCATTATAATATACTCGAAGCCATCAACAGCGCGCTTCCTAAGCTCATAAGCTCGCGTATAATATACCTATCCATCGATCTGCAACTTTTCCCACGTCGCAGCTACACTGCATCCTTCAATCAACGCGCGTGACGAGGCCATCGTCTCCCGAATCCCCATATTTACCTACAACCTCTTCCGCTATCAGCAGGTGTGCCGCATAGCCTCGTCACCTGCTGCTATCGCAAAACAAAGTTTCCCCTCGCCGATAACAGCCCATCAGGTACATTCGACTCTCGAGATTATAAACTTGGAAACAGTCGATATATCATTCACGCACACGAGTCAGATCTGAGCCTTGGATGGACAAAATATTACATATAGTCCCGCTGACAAATGCACGGCTCGCTCTTTTTTCCGCTGATAAGGCGACAGTGCGCGCTCTCAGTCTTATCGCTGCCATTGACAAATTCGTCCGGACAGTCAAAGTGTTTATCGCTTTTCCCCGCGACTGACTGGCTGACTGACGGACGGACTATGAGTGTGTAGTGCGGCGAGACCTTATCGCCGGAACTTTCTCTCTCGGGTTTATCGCGGTGGGGTCGTCCCTCCGTTTATTATATATATACGTGTTCGTTGCGTGTACGTACATGCGCGCGAGTACCGAGAGAGAGAGAGAGAAAGAGTCTCATCGAGAGGACGGTCAAGTTATGTTGGACGAGGGTCTGGATGAATAGACGCGGGCGATTCTGCGATTTCTCGTCGAGGTGAGGGATATGGCCTTTGCTTTTCTTGCTGGAGAGTTTCATTATTCTTGGGCAGAATTCAATGTCAGCAGACTTTTCGGGGGAGACTTATTCCTGATGGCTGATGCTTTATATATACGGACAGACACGTGTCGTGAAATTTCTGAGAGCTTTTCGGTTGGTGTGATCTACACAACATTTCTTTTCTGTTATATATAGGACTTTTGAGAGAGGGAAAACATTATTGTGCAATTTTTATGAGAAAATCCTTATATGTATTTTGGTTATTCGGGCGCAAATATGACGACATTCCCTTCGTAAAGCACAATAAAAGCAGGTGGAAATCCTTGGTTGACAGAGAGTGCACTTGAATTGAATTTCAATAAAAGTCTTCGCGCGCTACGCTATTTCCATTCAAAAGTATCGAATTCCCAGAATATACAGCCGCGATCGTTACACTATATACGAGGAAAAATTCAAACATTTATCGTACATTCAGACATCAGCTGAATTAACCCGTGATTTTTCTTTGAAAATTACATGCATTCCGCGGTACATTTATGAATTTTCAAGGAATTAATAAAACTTTCAAACGGCCCGCAATCTCGGCTCATTTTTAAATACAGTATTAAATTTCCGTCGCTCGCGGAACACGACAAGGTACTTGTTGCCTGATGAAATAGTATAAAATTCAAATCGAAAAAAAGAAAATCGCCTATATAGAAAAGCGTTACGAAGCGCGAGTTCGCGAGAGAAAAATTCATGAATCCAACTTCTCTGCAGCAGCCAGCCTCTCTCGGGGGGTGGCAGACATAAAGATGAACTGCCGGAGAGTCTCGACACTCCCTCGCCGACGTCGACGTCTTCTTGTTTTCCCGGCGCGCGAGTTCCTTTGGAGTCCCCTTCACGAAGAGAGATTTTCCCGGGGGATCTTGTCGTGCGCGTGTTATTGTCTACGAGCTCGGGAAAATTACGCTGCAGTACGCGTCGCCCGAGCCTCGAGCCTTTTTACCAATTACGCGTAATTGGCGTAAATATTTCGTGTCTCTGTTCTCTCTTGCATATACCTGTATATATAATATAGGGAAAGGTTGGTAGACGATCGTTAATTTTTCACGGGCGACACTTTGATTTTGCTCGATCGATGCTGCTATACGTATATACACGGATCGAGGGGTGCGGAGAGAAAATGTATGCGCGGAAGCTTTGAAGGAGGTTATATCGAAAGAGCTCTACTATAAGCCGCTTGATTCGTTTGCGCGAGGGGGATGCGCGTTTGATACTAGTCAGATTTGACGGTGGTTTAAATGATGCTATACTGTTATTTTCTTTTTTTGCTCCTGCATCAGAGTATATAGTAACGCGCTCTTTGATTGGAGAAGTTTCTTCATAATAAGATAAGGGCTTTGCTTATTTGTCAGACTCAAGCGTCGATAAGCTAAGTGCGTTCATTCATTTTCTCGTATTAGTTTTTTACTTTCGACGAGAAAGCGAATGAAAAATCGACTCGGTTATCCTTATCTGAAGGAAGGAAATTGTAAGTTGGACAAAAACAAAGCCGCGCCTAAGTCCTTCGGATAAGGCAAAGACTTCATTTTTTACATACAAGACAGTATTCGTGGCTTAAGTATAATAAGCGTTTCTGTATACGTTAACAATTAAAATATCAGCTCAGAATCAAACAGTCATAAGCCGCTTGTTGTTTCCAAAGGCATTCCCGATTCATCGAGCAATTTCGCGAACTCGGGAAAAAGCTGCACATTATAGCGTCGAAGTGACGAGCGCGCACTAAGAAGATTCCCACCTCCAGCGCATCTCCTAAAAAGCTAAAGCTATTAAATATTTTTTACGCAGGCTAATGCATCCTCTCTCTCTTTCTCCTCCGTTCAAGTCCCGTGTAGCGAACTGCATCATGCATCGCGCCGTCGTTCCCGCTCATAAATAATTAAACGCCTCTCGCGAACGTCCTAAATCGCAATACAAGCGCTGGCTCGTCGCGCCACTCACCATATAGTGTACACCTATCGCGAGCTCACGAAATAATATGAGAAAAGTCCCTTGTCTCTCTCTCTCTCTCTCTCTCTCTCTCTCTCTTGGACCGGTACATACCGTTTTCAATTTCCCATCTCCCTTCTCTCGCTAACGTTCAAAACGTGTCCCTCGCGCTGGCAGACGAAAAAATCGGCACATCGAGTGAATCACCAAGCGAACGAGCAAGAGAGAGAGAAGCACTTTATCCGATGCCCCTTCGCCGCGAGGACACAGTCGCGAGAGGATGAAGATTCGCGGCGCGATATCGGCTGCTGCCGACGCTGCTACAGGACAAAATAAAAGGGGGGGAGAGATAGCGGTCGTGGGCAGCGAGCCGAGGTCGTGCGTTTTATACAGGCGGGGTCATCCTCCGTCTCAACTGTACCGTTACGGCTCGCGAGGAGCGCGCTTGCATATATACGTGTATATGCGCGCGCGCGTTCCCAAAGCGATGTGTATATAGGTATATATTCACGAGTTGCTGCTGCCGCTGCTCTGCTGCGAGATAGATAGATAGATAAAAGAGAAGAGGAGGAGGAGGAGGAGGAGGAGATGATGCTGCATGTGCGGAAGGGAAGAAAGTATGTAAAAGGAACGTGCATGTGCTAGATTCGAAACAGTTGCACAGCCGACGAGCAGCTCGCTGCTGCGGAAAGTTTCTGATGCGCGGATGATGATAGCTTTCGGGAGGGATTTAGGTGCAGGCTCATCGCCAGATATATAGGAAGAAAGTTGAAAGCCGGATCGGAAAGTGCATTATTTCCTCTAGCGCCGCAATAATTCTCGATGCGTCTGCTGGAAAAATCATTAAAATTTATTATATACTTTTCGCAAGAAATGTGGAACAAAGTTCCAACTGAATACAACTCAGCTCTCACGCTTTTATGATAATCAACACGCCCAGCATCCATTCAAGAAAACCGATGCACAAAGATGCACGCGCCAAATGAAAAAGCGGCAAATCCTCGCGACATTGTATTTCAATACGATTCATCCTCGCGACAAGAAACGACAAATCCGCGAAGAGAGAGATGGCAGCCAAACACACAGCAGACTCCCCGCACCGCCGATGAAGAATACGGACAATAAGAAAGAGTTAAGGATACAGCGAGACGAGGAAGAGATAGATAAAGACGAGGAGGAAGAGAAAAAAAGCAAGAACACCGGCGGTCGAGAGGAGAAGGTGCATGCAGCAGCAGCAGCAGCAGGTCGTCGTCGCGCATTTCCTTCCCGCGGCGATGACGACGCGAACACAGCCGCACCGTCCGCGTACATAAATAAGAACATAACTACAAGCTTGTTGTAGCCGCGCGGCGTCGAGCAAGCAAGCGTTTGTCTGTGTATGCATTTGCATTGCATTGCCGAGCCTGACACGGGAGAATGGCGAATAAAAATCACGCGCACTTTTTCATAATCGTTGGAAATTTGTTAACAACGGTACATATGGATGCGCTTTTGAAAGAGATCACTTCTGAGAACTTTACTCCGTATAGAACGTTGAGATGTGAGGAATTTCCAAAAGGGCCATTGAAATGCAAGCTATGTCACCGCTGATCGCCGGAAGCTTCAAAGTGAAAAGTTATATGCGCAGAATTTGCTACCCGTTTCTAGAATCTGTATATATACATGAGCATTGAGTCCGTCCTGATCGAGAATCAAAAAGTTTGATAGCCTGCGTTACGCTGATGCTTGACTGCTTCATTGTTTGGCTCAGAGTTTTAATTAGCTTGTACCGAATACAATGGTGCATCATGTTTGCCCATTTAGCAAACTTTCTGTACAACACTGTGCAGGGCTTTTTGTTGTTAATAACCTATCAGCATTGAGGTCTCGCAAAATCGATGCGAACGTGTGCATGAATATTTAAGATCACTTTTGCTTTCTCAAAGACGAAACTTTTCGTTCAGATACCTTTCTACAGATCTTTTTGAAATTTTAACATTCATTTGCGGTACTGTTAAGGGTCTTAGTTAAATAGTTAATTACATAATATTAATTCTCATAACTCAGAACCACGATTTGATCTTAAACTAAGTACATCTCTTTATATACGAGCAAGATCAGCTCCAACCATGTAAGTTAAACTTCAAAGCGAACGACCGAAGCGAATGTTTAATTCTTCGAAACGGCAATACTCAAACTAAATAAGTAGATAAGCTCTTGTATATATTCAAACCAAGTATAACTTTGCAGATCACAATTGCAAAATCGCGTATTTTTGAAAACCACGGCGTCGACCCGACCTCGAATCCTTATGTCGAAATCCCATCCCAGCTGGAAAAACTAACAAATTTCCTTCTCCCACAACTCTCTGTTTTGATAGAGCGCGCGCGTGGGGAGCAATAATCGGGGCCTCACGCGCACGTGAGGTACACACGTATGCCTCGGTCACGTGCGCCGCCTCCGTATATATACCTCTGTACACAACCTGTGTATACATACATATATATGCAGGACTCCGTGTGTGTATATACGTTGTCTACGACGAGGACGACGAGGACGAAGGATGTAGAGGAGCGCGCATGCATAAGTCACAGGAGCTTCGCGTTTACGCTCCCACGCGCTGAAGCGGCTTCGTCTGTCCAAGGCACGTTGAGGAGAGGGAGGTATGTATCGCGCGCAAGGATCATTCCTTCCTCATGCCATGGATCCGGCCACAAGCGCGCTCCGATGGAATCTATACTGTGGACTCGAGATTTTTGTCCGCAGTAGAGAAACTATGGAGACGACGCGATGTCGCGCAATTGTTTTCCTTCTATACGTGTGGATTGTCCGGTGACGGTATTCAGTCGTTACAAAAATTTTCAATCTTATATGCAAAATCAATGAAAAACCTCACGCTGGAAAAAGTTTCTATACACCTCTCGCGAAGGAGCCAATAACAGTCGCAAAGCTTTATAAATCGCGCCGCAAAAAAACCCTTACGTAAACTCGTGACAAAAGAAACACCGGACTATTAGGTAACGATGAAGATGACGGGGAAAAAAATTCTCCTCGCTCGTGTGCAGCTACCAGGGCTATCCCCTCGACTTTGCCAAGTCATCGTCAGCCCTCATCGCGAGAGCGACAACAATAAGTAGAATGACGAGGCGCGTGACAGAGAGCGCGTTTCTTGTGTCAAAGTGCCGAGATCCTTCGCGAAAAAAAAAACGCTCTGTTATATACAGTTCTGCGCCTTGTGCACACTCTTTGGACTCGTTGTCCACTCGCTTTGTCCCGCTTTACTTTTACTGCAGCTGTACACAGGGCTTGTACTTTTTCCGGGATACTTGTCAGAGCCGAAAGAAACCGCAGCGTTTCGCCAGCGGGATATGCTTTTCTTTGGACTCTGCTGTCTCGTGTTTCTCCTCGATTGGTAAACCGATGTTGTGTGTTGTATACCGGTTATTCATATAAGTTTGCGCAAGTGTATACTTATAATATACTGAAATAGAGTGCAACAAATTATAAACAAAAGCTGTATTAATTAGTAATTGCCTCTCCGGCATTAACAAAAAGCCCGGAAAAAAATCGCGCTACCAATACACTGCCGGCCGCTTGTAATTTGCGCGTTAACTGAAAAATCGACGTTCTCTAACGTGCGAGCTGCGCAAAAAGAAACGCAAAAGAGATCGTAGCCCGATCCGCGCGCTGCGGCGCGCATTCCACATTTAATACCCCCCCTAGCTAATTAATATCGATCCCCGGTATATTACCTACTCCTTGCTCGCAAGAGCGCGGCCGCGATTTCAACTCTCGCTGGTATGCATAAATCACGCGCAAGGGTCGCTTTCAATTATCTCTTCAAGTTACGCTTCATTAGAGCGCAACCGCGAGAGCGAAATTAGCGTGCGCGCGAGAGCGGCCCGTCGTAAAATATCCAAAGCTCGGGAAAAGCCAGAGCTTTCTCCTAATATGCGCAGCGAGTAGCTTCCGTTGATTTGTACCGCAGTAGAGTCGCGTCGACCACTACTGGTGACGAGGGACAGACAACACACATAACGCGCGGTGCATAATAAACATCCGGCTGCCTTTTTACGCTTCTTCGTTATCGCTATACGCGCGCGTGTATATATACAATTGTATAAACATGCCTCTGTTGCGCTTTTCTAGCATGCAGTTTTGTTCGCCGAGTGTTTTTCGCACTCAGCTCTAGTATGTAGCTCATATAATCCGCTGTTGCTCATTACCCGCGGCTGTTCCCTTTCTACGCTTTACCGAGTTCCAATCATCCTCATTATTTATTTTTTTTCTCTCTCTCTCTCTTTCTCTTCCCGGGGTAATGCGAATATATTTACGGCGGCAGCGTTATATGTTTGCTTGTTTTCTTGCAATGTGCGGCACACCTTTTTTTGTATTATATTTTTCCATTCGTTCTAACCTCATTACTATATACTAGCTGGGCTTTTCTGTGTCACCGCCTTTCATTATACCTTCGTTTCCGAGTATATAAGGGAGAGCTGCACGGGTGCGCGGGTTATGCTCTCCTACCTTATGGATTTTTTTTCCCTGAAAGCCATTCTGTTGCAAAAACATTCGAAATGCGTTTTTTATATTCATGGATTTCTCGTGCGCGACACGAAAAATCACGGGACTCGCATTGTTTGCGTTCGACGTATATCGACGTAATCAGAGACGAAAAAGATTCTTTTTTAAAATGATTTCGTCGCCGTTTATGTTTTTCCATCAGAGGGCTTCATTTTCGTTGTACAAATATACAAAAAGCCAAAAAAATCTCATTCCCGTCGAGTCCGTCCACAGGGACAAAAAAGAACCGCACCAGCATCTAATCTGGCAGTTCCCATCGTCTCTCTTTCTTTCTCGAGAGAGTACACACCCACATGCGACTTTTGTCCTCTCTCTCTCTTTTCCTTGACCCTTGCGCGGACAAGCGCGCAATACTGCAGGCTTTAGCGTCTCGGCGATCTCGACCGCGGCATCTGGCACATATAGAGCTAATCGTGGTCAAAGGGCTGCGCTTTATATAAGTAGGTAGCCACTCTGTAGCCGAACAAACGCCTCGCGCGCATAATTAGCTCCCCTTCTTTCGCGCAAGCGCGGTCTCTTTATCTGCGCGAGTGCAATGGGATTCCGCGCTGGACCATCTTTGTGTGTGTGTGTATCTGCGCGCACACACGCCTTTCCTGGAAACGGACACACAGAGTTAATTACGTCGAGGATTTAAATGGAAAAAAGGAAGAACAGGTTTACGCGAGGGTGCGCACTACTGTGCAGGGGGAGGAATTAAAGGAATAAAATGCGCCGAGAGGGTCAATTAAATGGTTTAATGGTTAGTGCGCTTTTTAAGGAGTCGCTTCGAAATTTGATGGAGCTTTGATAAGCTTGCTATATGCTGATTTCGACTGTCGATATGTTGCCCAGTGCTAGGATGTATAAAAATGTTATTTGTATAAAATATTAATTATCTCGACTGGATTGCTTTAACGATGACTAGTATATTTAGAGCAAACTGCGTTGTCGCTGATATTTTATTACGACATAGGTATAATGGTTGCGGGTAAATATAGCTCGGATCATTATAGAGAATTTAATTAGCCCTAGCGGCGTTGCAAATCCCCATTAATAAGCAATCATAGCGGTGAACAATTGTGTGCAAATAATCAATGCGCGCCGGGACTAATGAATCTAGTTCGCGACAGCGCGGGCGGTCGCATCAGTAACAATTTTACGTGTCGAAAGAATCAAAATTACACAATGAGATTGGCGTACAGGGAATGAAATTCCCAGACGGTCCTTAAGTAGTACTTCATAAGGAATTGAAAATCGATCCTTATACCTCGTTAGCTCTCGACCTCTGACTCTAGACGCGATGTCCACACTGTGATGCACATATCAAAGCTTCACGATCTGTCCTCGTCGGGTTCTCAAACGACGTAATTGTGGTCATCAATGCGGCAGTATACACTTCCTCGTACATAACGGCCGAGTGAACTAAACAATGACTGCAATATAGAAGCGAGCACGCTGCGCAAGTGAAAGAGAGAAACAACACACACACGGCAAATTGCATGGAATGACGTAGGCGGAAAAGCATGGTAATGAACAAATCGGATATGGTCATCATTCATTAGATTCGAACGGAGAGGGAAATGTTTCATTATACGAACCATTGTGTGATTTTCTAGGAGAATTTTGTATACCTCGAATGAACGCGTTAATTACCGGTTGCGAGCTGCGGAAATGACCGAGAATAAATTTCTCATTATAATCCATTTCAAAATTTAACTGACTTTAATTAATGGTCAAAGCAGTCCCAGAAAACAAAACCATAAATCCATCAGCCCGTGTGGATCGAAGTGCGGCAAGCAAAGCTTTATCCATGTAACCAGAAATGCTTCTTATCTACCTCGGCATCCATCAAAATATCCAATGACCATACATCCTCTCTCTCTCTCTCTCTCTCCTGGAAGGGTTAACGCACCGAAATACGTCACACAAACACGAAACACCGCTCGCGCGCATTCCGCTGCTGCAACTCGTCCCTCTCACGGGCGCAAATAAACTATCAGAAAGTGCGCTGCACGGTAAAAAAAGGACGCGCATGCATGTGCGCACCGAAAGCACCGCTATATGTATATAGTATAGGACGGAGTAGTATAGGAAGCGAAAGGTCATCGTAAAGCCGAGTGAGAGAGAGAGAGAGACCGCCGCGAGCGAGCGAACGACCAGAGTAAAATCGAATGGCATTCACGTAAGAGCTGGGTGGCCAGTGCTCGAACGGATTCACCTTTTTAAAGGGCCAATTCGTTAGCTCCCTCTCTCTTTCTCCCTCCGTTGTTCCCTATACATACATGGAGCGGCAAATGCGCGACGCGTGGACGAGTCGTTTCGCGACGCCGGCTTTTAGGCTAAACAGCTTTCGGTGCAGTACACTCAGCTCGGACTTGCGGATGAGAGAGTTAGTCGCGGAGGGAGAACGCGAGAGAGTTGACGATCGATTTTTACGATTGGCCTACCCGATGTCGCGCGTTTTGCGATATTCTTTTAAAGGCCACTGCAGACGTTAAAAGTTTGATGAGCCAGCGATAAAACTCGGAGCTAGCCGACATGATTTTGCTTTTTTTTTTTATAAGCTTTACTTTTGTTCGGCTCTCTGCGTGTACCTACTCTCGAATTGTTTTAGTTTTCGAATTAAACGAGAATTATAATGCTTTACAAAATCTGCAAGAGTTTTTCTGTAAAATGCCATAATAAATCCTGTATTCAACACACTAAGTTAAAGCAAGTTGAAATTGATCTAGCGCCCGCAAGTTTCTTCAAAATTGCTTCATTTCCCTCTTATACGCTCGACTAATCAGGGACGAACTCCGGCAACTATATACGCAACGGAGCCTAATCATTGCGAGAACTTAGTCCCTCGAAAGATCGATTATACAAAACATTCGCCCAAAATCGCGTCTGCAGCTATAGTAGGGCGGCGAATCTTCGACACACTCGCGCTCTGCACAGTAGCCGAGCCCCCACAGCGAAGTAAGTATAGTATACCGCAGCGAAACTTTGCTAAGTCTCCGACGACGACGATTTAATTCGACGTCGAACTCTAGCAGCCAGCGAGAGCGCGGGCGACCCTTTTGGCTCGGATCCAAAAGCCGGTGCAGCCGGCAAAGAGGATAGAGCAGCGCTAGCAGCAGCAGTGATGAGAGAGGAAAGAGAGAGAGAGAGAGAGAGAGAGAGAGAGAAGAGAGAAGAATTAAAGATAATGAGAGCAGGGGAGAATAACAAGATGAGAAGGCATGGGAATGGAGAGGGTAAAGAAAATATCGACGGCTCCGCGGGCTTTAGAGAGCTTTCGCTTTAGCTCCTTTGGGATTGGAGTAATCGATGTTGTAACGATTGCGTATGTGAATTTGCAACTCGATAAATTTTCGGTATTAAAACTGTATGTAGCACTAATAAGTAACATACCGAAGCTGCAGCGCAGTAATATGCATATCTTTTATAACACTCGCAGTGCAAACTGATGGGAACACGTAACACTATTACGAGAGGATTATATTTAACTGTGAGAATTTGTGAAAGGCCGAGAGAAATCACGTCTTGATTATTTCAAATATAAGAGAAAAGTAGGGAAGGAGGGAAATTAGCGGGTAATTGGCCGCGCAAATTACGCACGTGTGTGAGTTTCGTAACCTAAAACAGTGTGTATCCCAATGCACGTCCATATTAGAACGAATATTCGCGTTGGAAATCTAATGACTTCATTACCGGCTACGCTTTATCATCTTCTTCGATGATTTTCCGCTGCCTATAATGATATGCATAATACACATGTCTTTAGATTAAAAAAAAAAAAAAACGATCGCACAAAGAATTCCCATCGCTTTGGTATAACCAGATAAGTCGGCATGACAAATTCGGCCCAATTACTTTTGAACGCTCGTTCGTTCGTTCGGAGTAAGATGTGCTGCAGCAGTAGCCGAGGCGGCCGCAGCAAAAGGCGAGATAAGCGTCGTGGAGCGATGCCAAGAAAAGGAGCGATGCGATGCACCTCGATAGCGGCGCAATCGGCCTAAAGGTTATATATACCTACCGTATATAGGAAGAGTATGTACTATGTATACAGGCCGGCCATTGGGATCAGCGGAAAAATTCGATACTTATAATCGACTGCGCACCGATCGATCCGCCGGGAGTGTATACACGCAGTGTGTGGTGAACACATATACGAAGGTCTGTCTCCCTGTATGATGTATTTGCAAAGCGGATGGTAGTGATGGTGAGAAGCCGCGGGCTCCAGCCGAGTCTGCAGTTTTCGACGCCCGTTTTCCAGCTTTATCGCAGGAACAATGGAGCTGCTGCCGCCGCGCGCACTTCTATCTCCTGTTCTCTTCCGGAGAGCGGCGTTACGTAAATTTTTGCGCTCGAGTTTACGTTCCGTGTATATATAGATACGCAATTATACACTGAAAATCTCGTGCATTATTTTGAAAATTACATTTCCAAAATAAAGACTAATTTTTCTCACATCTGTCGGATACAAGTATACGTAGTACAGCCGCATTGCGGCTGAGAGAAAAATGAAAAATCCCATTTTCGGAATCACGCGGCTACAACATTCAATGCACGCGCACGCTCATCATCAACTCATCCTCACACCTGACCGCAATCTCGTATAGAGCCGAGTCCAGCCTAATTACCTCGCTCTCTCAGCCACCCAAAACGCCCTCATCATCATTCGCTGCAACCCTCTCGAAAAATCTTCCAGCAGCAGCAGCAAAACAAGGAAGTAGTGCCCTCCACACCGCACACACGTGTGCTCGCACAGTCTGGAGCCACACGCATATCACGCCGGGAGAGATGAAGTCCTCTCAAATCATTTATTTCTCTATTACACTTAAGATTTTATTCCCGTAGTAATAATAATAATAATATTCTACGGTCGCGCAGCCGCGAGAGGTTTTCTCATACACTCTCTCGCGCGCGAGCGCGTTATTACGCGCCGGTAATAACGGTTGTTTTACTGCCGGCGGTGCAGCCGTCTATCAGCTCTCTCCTCGTGCGCGCTTAGAGCCCGGGTAATGCTCGATTATGCGCGAGCACGTCCGCGTCCTTAGCCTCGTCCCTCCTCCTCCTCATCCTCCTCCGCGGTATCCGTTCTTATCGCGGCCGAGTGTCGCGAGTGCGAGATTCCAGCCGCTGCGCGAGCGTGCAGCTTTTAATACTATATGAAAATCGGGAAATGGAGCTGAGGAGAAGAGCGAAAGGTGATTTTTAATTTGATATTTTATGGCAGATCTCTTATATCTGATGCGGGAAAGGATCTTTCATTGGATACTTCGCTAAAGCGAGATTCGTTTTGCTAGATTGAATTACTGCCGTGTGCGTTGTGCGTATATTAGTTCTAGATTATAGCGATTAGAAATGCTTTAACGATCCCAAATTCTAAACGTAAATTCAGTGCGTATACCTCCAAAGACACACTGCGCACACCTCAAGACATATATCTAAACCCTCGTTGTCTCGCGGCTGCAACTTCCCTGCGCTCCGCGTGCGGCGGCGTGGGAGAATCGATACTCGGGATTTTCGGCTGCAAAGACATGCGCCACAGCTCTCTATATACGTATACACTATATACACACACCAAGGCGAAATGAGCCACGCACACATAAACGCGCTGCAAGCTCTCTGCTCGGGTTGCGAGGCTGCATTGTCGGGATCTCTCTCTCCGTCTTGCGGCGCGCACAATGGACCCGCATGTCAAACGGCCTATTTCCAAGCGCACGCGAACTATATACTCCGCGCGCGCGAAAACTTTAAATCCGGCAGCTTTGCCTTATGGCGCTAGTACTGTACCGGGCTCGGAGTGGTATACGCCGGTGTGTGTATTTTTCGGGGTTTTCGCGTCCGGCGACGCGTTGGACTTTACGAGCTTGCCTGACTCGTCGTCGCAAGAGAGAGAGAGGGAGAGAGAAAATACAGTCGACCCTCTTGCCCTGGACGAACTTTCTCGGCTGGCGGGTTATTCCACACAGGTATTGTGCGCGAGCGAGGGAGTAGCGAGCAATTAAGCTTGAATTAGGTCGGGTGTGTGCGAGCGCCCGGAGGACTTTTTATAAGGACTTGTGGTGCAGCTTTTTGACGGCAGCTCTGTAATATAAGGTTTCTTTGACGTTAAAATTTTACTTTTGCTTCTGGTTCATAGTATTGTTTGCCTGTATAAAGGATATTTTTACTCAAACGAATTTTTTGGGATTTCGTGGGTGAAAAGCTCGTTCATCGTTTCATTATAAACAATGCGCACAGAATTATTGTTGGGTCATGTGCATAAAATGAAAACACCAAGTTGCATCAAGGTCTCACATCAGAGTATGACTGTAAAGAAGGTCACGCGCAGCTGTTCCCCAGTAACATAATCCCATCAGCGCCATATAATTTTCCGCGATTGGTAACCCCATCCGCCAATCACACAGAACTTCGCGAAACCAAAGTCCAGTTCACAGCCAACTTTCCCAACAACGGGGCAGCATATCAGCCATTAAAAGAAGTCAGTACACCTATGCATTCCGGCGCATATAAATACAATGCTCGGTCGCGTTTTGCCAAAGGGCTCCGAGTCCCTCTCTCTCGCAACATAAGAAGCAAGAATAAGAAGAAGAGGAGGAGGAGAGGATCAGAGATGTATGTGTATAGGCTATATGCACCGGCGCGCCGTGGCGGTAGCCCGCGCCAACGTCGGCGACCAATTATGGAAAGCCGGGCGCTGCTCAGTGCAGCCTCTGGGCTGCCGGTGTTTTGCACGAGTGCGGGCCTTACCCGAGCATTACCCTATTATTCTCCGGCGGCGGTGGTGGCGTACCAGATACGCTATATGTATACAGTCTGGCTCTTCTGCGGCTCTTTACCTGTACCGGCGACTCGACTCTTTTTCAGCTTTGCTAGGCGAGCTTGGCTGACTCTTTGTCGCTGTGGGTTTCGCGTGGCTCGCCTCTTTTGCAGTTTCAGAATTGAGTCGCTTGTTTGCTTTGTGCATCTTTTTTTTTACGAGGGTAGCGCAACTGCTTGCGCTATTTTGAAAAAGTTTAGAATGTTTTGAGTCTTCAGGCTTCTTTGAATCTTAGACTAAAGCTGAACTTGTTTGTCAGTACTCACATGTATATAGAAAAAGAGAATCGAGAACGCAACCTCGATTTTTCTCTGTGTCTTCAGCATGACAGAGCGTTTGAAGCTTTGTACTCAAAGTAGCTTTGTTGCGCATTTGACGTGAGAACTAGAACGCAATCTCTGTGTTGTGAGCTTTTTTTCTTTTAGAAAAAATGAGCAGCTTCTCTCGACCGAATATTAAACCACGCGTTTCTCAAACTGAAATATCGAAAAGTGTGACACTGTGTGGAGTCGATATTATAAATACACCTATACGTTAAATTTTTCACCGCGTCCTCTCCTCACACGTGCTCGCTCTCTCTCATCCTTGCCCTTGTTTTGCAAGAGCAGAGCGAAC
Organism: Cecidostiba semifascia; assembly: GCA_900474235.1. Taxonomy (NCBI): domain Eukaryota; kingdom Metazoa; phylum Arthropoda; class Insecta; order Hymenoptera; family Pteromalidae; genus Cecidostiba; species Cecidostiba semifascia. The sequence continues at coordinate 15,873 of UCQR01001213.1, forward strand.
GAAGCTCCCGGTAGCGCGCTCTCTCGTTATAATGCCAAGCCACTGCGAGCGAGATAGATAGAAATCTCTCCTCTTTTCTCCTCTCTGTCTCTCTCACAGCCTACAGAGCAGACTCTGCAGCGCTCTGCTCTTTTTCGCGGTTCGCGCGCTCCGAAACAATCGGCCGGGCCGCCGTGCTTACGTATGCATATATACACGCGCGCGCGAGACATGCCTGCATACATGCATGCGCTGCCGCGGCGTTTAAATTTTAAAGCTGCGCACTTAGCCTTTTCTATATATAGCCACAGGTTGGTCGAACCGATGCATGTGTATAGACACACGCAGTGATGCAGTTCGGGGGGTATTTCACTGGGCTGGAGAGGCGCGTGCGTTATTATCGCGAGCGCGCCTTCGATCTTGTTCTCTCGCTGTTCGTCGGTCGGTCTTTACTCGGGGCTGCTGAGCATTACCCTCGTTCTCTCTATAGGCTTTCCGCGCGCGTTATATGTGCGTTCGCGAGCGAGCTTCGGAGTAGAATTTTAATGACGCCGCCGCACGCGGCGTGTATAGTATATAAGGAAGAGGGGAATATTCCTCCGAGTTTCGCCCCTTTTTTTCGATGCTGCTAGTTTGCGTATATGCGTTACCTACTCGTGCAGCAGAGAGTATCTATATCTGGCGGTACACGGAGTACTTGAACTCTTACGCGCGAGCGCGCGGTTATTGAATTTTCCACCTGCAGCATTTTGCTGCTGCTCCTAGCTGCTTCCTTATTTCGAGAGGGAATTTTTTTTAACACATGCCAGACAGTTGAATACACTGCTCACTCTGTTAATGATTCTTGGAAGTATAACGGTGTAACTGGAAAAATGTGACGTTTTGAGAAGCTCGAGAAAAATTTGTGGAAAACTAGGTCAATTATAATAGAGCTGAGCAAAATTTGAAAAAAAGATTCGAAAGGAATGAAAATTCATTTGGTGTACGACGAGCAAATGAGACGGATTTCAAAAAAGTGGATAGTAGAAATTATTGTATGCACCATAGCTTGGTATAGAATTAAAAACTTTTTCTGGAAAATGATACCCCAGCCGCTTCCGACGAAAACAACGGAAATATTAAAATTCCGTAGTCGACCGAAAAAAATACAACCCAAATGAATGGTATACAGCGAAGCAACACAAGTTAAAACTATATATAAGAGACGAAGTATATGCAAGAGCTCTACTATATACTCGAAGCCGGGAAAAAAGCGAGAAGCTTATGTTGCACCAACACAAAGGTACACATAACACACACAGCGACGACTACCGGGCAAAATAATTTCGCGAGTTCTCGCTTCTACGGCTGCAGCAGCGGTGGCTGTCTCTGTCGACGCTTTTTCTCCGCGTTATAGCAGTAGCGGGGCCGCGAGCGCATAACGCGCCTCGTTACGTTATTACGGCGGG
>UCQR01001214.1:0-12616 GCA_900474235.1 Cecidostiba semifascia
ATATTACACACACACTGTGGGCTGCTCTTTCTCGCGAGTTTGTTAATCGGAGAGTGCGTCCGCTGCATGGTGTAGACTTATCATATATGTATATACTATATATACGCGCGAGCGTGTAGCCCGATAAGTGCTCTGCTGCAGCCGGCGCGCGTATCCGAAAAAGGAGAGCTGGAGGATGCGCTGCTGATGGTCTACTGCTATATAGCTGCTCGTAAAAAAAGCCGGGAGGTTTTTTGGCAAATTGGTCGCTCTTTCCTGATTATCGCGATCTTTTTTACATATGCTTCTCCGAGATTTTTTTTTTCCGAGCAATTAACTTTGCTTGCACACGTCGAGCGTATAATATCATACGTATGATGCTTATTTCATTAAAGATACCGCAGTTATATACGAGATCTCCGCGAAATGATTTCTCATATATAGAGAGAGAGAGAGAGAGAGAGAGAGAGAGAGAGAGAGTTGCGAGTCTCATTGCACGCCTCGAGAGTCATAAACCATAATAACGCCTATAAAACTCGCTCCAGCATAGGCGCGTTCTTTTTCCAATATATAAAGCACGAGAGAGTTTTGTGCACGAAGAAAATCGCACAATAAACCGCGGACCGGGTTTTATACACCGAAGAATTTTTCTCCCGCTACTGCATATATATCGGAGGGAAAATATTATGAAAGAAAAGAAAAAAAAAATCATCCGCGCACCGATCGATGCGGAAGACGCGACCGAATATAACGATCGCGCGCAAGGCAAATCCTCTCTTTCTCTCTCAGGCTCTATACACTATATACTGAGTATATAGGAAGAGAAGAGAAGAGAAAAAGGCCGGTGCAAATGGGCTACCGTAGAACACGAACGTGCCTCCTACTCGTCGTTTCCTCGATAACGACTGCAGCAGACGTCCGCTATATCTTCTCCACAGGGGATATAGTATATACGCGTGTGATGCAGTATATATGTATATATGGATGAGAGAGAAAGAATAGGAAATGCCGATAAAGTCGTATAGCAGAGCGCGGCCGTCGCAAATTATCTGCGCGCCTTTGAAAGCGCCGCGCGCATCCATTTTTCTATATATATACAAGAGCGCTGATGCACATTTTCGAGCACATCCTTTCCCTCGCTATATACCTATATGCGCAGCCTTTCTATTCCGACTAATGACGCGGCGCATTGTGAGCGATTTTTATATTGATCCAGCCGCGCGGCGATGTTATTACTGCGTGCAGCGCCGGTCGGCGATAAGATCGAGACCGCAGCGATATATATGTTCGAGCGTGTAAAAATTCAATTATAACCGCGTATTCTAGATCCTCAATATTATAAGAATACTTATATCCAGAAAGTGAAAAATCTTTTTCTAAGCGATATCGCTCAACCGACGTGTCCGTCACTTATTTATTTATTTATTTTGCATTCGTCCCTTTGCATTGTCCCTTTATATACTTATTCATGTGTGTGCGCATGCGCACACACATCCGCCGTGTGTGTATATATAGTGAGCATTGACTCCCGGACGTTTCTTGGAAGTCCGTCGGCATAAAAATTCGACAGAGTACTCCCCCGAGGACTTGACGTTATCTCGATTTCCTCCGCTTCTTCTCTCTTCCTGCGCTTTCTTACGCGCCAGCGTCGTTATATACCTGTGCGCGCGGTTCGCTCTTTATCTGCTGATGGTGATGCGCTTTTATTTTGCTTGTGTTTTGCGTGCGATTACGGGGGGCGGGATTTCGAGAAATTGAGATTTAATTGCGTATAATTGTTTTGATCCCAAGTTTGATATAAATATATACTAATTGATATGATGAAATTATATTTATACTAATGATTTCTTTTCGTTTGTTCTAGGTAAGTCAGAGCTCAGCATCATCAACACACACATGCAAACAACAACACGTAAGCCATCAGACAAAAAAAAATAACCATATGGAACTGAGCCTCCATATAGAATCGACACTAAATTTCAATCAAGTGAGATTCCATACTCCGCGTTACACATTTCAACATCGTTAAAACCGCTCGAAAATCGGTGGCATTCCAAGTGTAAAAAAGAAAAGAGAGAACGCATCCTGAATCCACCCAGTCGCCGCATCGAAATATCCCTTCAAAAAAACTCAACGAATGCAACGCGCGCTCCATAAAAACCTCGATTCCGAAAAGGCTTACACACACACAGTTCTATACCACCTGGGCGATCCTTTATTGACAGTTTTTCTTTCTCTCCCTCGCGCTCCTCTTCGCTTTTTGCTGCTCCTCTGCAGCACACGTATAAAAGAGAGCGACGTCGGCGGCGACGACTTGCCCCTTTTTTCTCTCTCTATATCCTCTTCCGAGAAACCGGGCCCGGAGAGAGAGAGAGAGAGAGAATCAAGAGAAAGAGAGGAGGGGAAGATAATCGAGGGGGATTTCGCGCTTCTCGCTTTTATTTGCTTTTATCGACCGGCCGCTATTAGGCTTATCGCGCGCGATGAGACCGGCCGAGAGCTTAATGGCAGCGGCAATTTGTAGAGTGCGCTGATAGTGCCAGGATATAGGGCTGGACCGATTTTTGTCTGCCGAGATAAGGGATGAGTATTTTTTTGTTTTTTTTTTTTGCTCGTGATATAATGTGAGCGACTTTGATAATCTTACTGCGGGTAATAATTGCTGTATATAGGTATAAATAATGAATAATCCGACGCCGCGACAGATTTTTACCGATCGTCGACAAAACACACCAGTATAGTATACAGAAAACACGTATATCGGTGTAAAATAAAGCCGTCGCGACTTACAAAAGCAAACTTTTCTCCCCAAAGCAAGCACTGGGAGGGGAAAGTATCGAATTTCCAAAAGATGAGAGAGTCAAACTTTGGCGGCGGATTCTGTCCCGTGTAAACACACACTCTCGTCATCCGGCGCAAACGCGGTGTGTCTCTCTACTGATGCGGTTTTATGGTTCTTCCTATACACGTTATATGTATGTATACGCCAAAGAGCTGGGAAAAGTCAATAGTCTTCTTCCTCGCGGTGCCGCTGCTGAGTATTTATCAGCTGCGTGCGTTTTTGCCATCCAGAGGATTTTGCCTTATACGAGCATCGGGATATAGCCCGGGAATGCGGTCGTCTTATCTCTCTCTCTCTCGCGTGTGTGTTTGAGGATTGTCTCTCTCTCTCTCTCTTTCTCTTCTTCTTTTGTACAATGCGCGCGGGCGCGGCTGTTTGAGGGCTGTAAAATCCTGGCGCACGGCGGGGTTTACGATCGGAAACAGCTGATGCGTGATGATTGAGTGGGAATTCGGTTTTATGGTTCGACTTTATATATAGTACTATCGTTCCTTCACCTTAGAGTTTCTTCATCTATTAGCATCAGCTGCGTCCATTAAGCTTATACTCTAGAGCAGCTTAATAAATCTAATTAGCCTACATCTATAAGCCACAGGCATTTTCCTACACATTCTCTTCCCTACATACTATACAGTATAGCTTCAGTCTATATCTAGCCGAGGGATACTCTCCGTTGCTATAAACGGCAAAGTGCATAGGTATATACCGGCGTATATATTCACTGGCATAGAGAGAGAGAGAGAAGGGCCGCGAGAGGCGGAAGAGTGTTGTACAAGGTGCGCGTGCATAAACGAGGAAAAAGAAGAATAGAGAAAGATTGAAGACTGGGATGTGATACCGTGATTATTAATTCAATTTTTCGGTTTTATACGATTGTTCATCGAATAGTTTCGCTTATAAATTCCTATTCAGTCGAGAAAAAAAATCTATCAGCATTCACTCTATATATGCGCCGGTTTTTCGAGAGGCGCGAGTATTATATAGAGCCCTTCTCAGGTCAGTTCTCGGCCCCCGGCGTTTATATACAGGCGGACGGAGGCCCTTCATTAAAGCCCCATTGTTCTCGCGATGAAAACCGAACGTTGCCGCGCCTCTCTCTCTCTCTCTCTCTCCTGCGATGTGCATAAGAACGAAGAAGCGTAGATATTATGCGAGAGTCGATGTTATGTAGCGGTATATATGCTGCGTATAGTGATGTTTTAAAAATATTTGGAAAACCGCGCAGCTCCCTCCGTCGAACTTATTTTAGTGAAGAGATACTATACACAAAAAAGTGCAACCGCGCGTGTCATTAATTATGCACTCTGTATTATAAGCTCTAGGATTCATCTACGCGTTTATTTTCAGAGTTCAGAGCGACAGAGACTTTATAAATTCCCCGTCGCCGAAAAAAAAACACGTCCGGACTCCATCATGCGCTCCAAATCTCGACTTCCGTGGTATAACAAGCCTCATCGGCTTTTATAATATTACACTTACCAGCATATGTATATCGAATAGCTTTGGAAGAAGAAAAGTCGTCACCTGCCAGACTTTTACTCAAATTTAGAAAAGCCTCGATCATAAGAGTATATAGATCGAATCTAAAATAAGTCTCGATCTCTGCGACGGGATATACACTTACAAGTGCGCGTCGCTAAGGGAGAGAGAGAGTCGGCGGTCGGTTGAATAGCCCCGACTGCGCTTCCTTCTCTCTTATATAGCTGCAACGACGAGAGGAAAGAGAAGAGCCGAGAATCAGCGGCGTATAGGCTATATACGCGTGTATAAGAGAGAAGAACCGTCTCGCTTTGTCGGCTCTGGCAGCTGAGCCTCTCTTCTTCTTCTCCTTTTCCCTCTATTTCGTCGCTGTTCCATAGTCTTCTTCTTCTTCTTTTTTCACGCGGCGTCTTCCTTATTCCGAGCTTCTTTATTTAGGATTTGGGAGATTTCGTCGCTCACCTCTTAATTCTTCTTTTTTTCTCGTTCCGGAGTCTATATACTGCGGGTCAAGAACTTTCTTCGTACTATTACGCGGAATTGTCTGAAGTTTGAAGGCAGAAAATTCATGCTCGAGAAAAAGCTTCAATTATATATATATACGAAAATATTCCCTCGAAAATACTCTATTCCCTGAGGTATCGGTCACCTTGTCCTCTCACCCATATACACCTTCTTCGATTTATCTGGACTGAGAGATCGGCGTAGATTGCAGTATATACGGCATCAGGAATCGAGAGCCGTGAATCCAATGTAATTGCCTCAGTCGAAGCATGTGTGCAGGAGATGAGTTCGGGTCGAAGACCTTGTGGCTGTAAGTGTTGGGCAGGTTGATTTTTTTCGTGTTTTCGTGCAAAAAAATGTATTGATGTGTGATTGCGGGTTCGACGTTAATAATCGGAATTTAGATTCGACGGGAGATTTATGCAGATCGGCGAATAAATATAAGCGGAATTATATGAGCTCTGCGCGCGCTCATCCGGTTATATATTAATAAAGTAGCGGATTAAGTGAACGATTGCCGAAAAAAAATTTGATTGTTGTTATATACGCACTGCGTATTATTTGCTCGATGCTTCTAAAAAGAGTGTGAGCTTTAATTATTTGACCTTTTAACGCCATGAAGATAATAACAAACAAAATAAGGCAAAGTATAAAAAGTTCGAGTCGATTTGTCGCGGTTTCGTGAAATTCGACACGGCGATTTTTTCATTCCGTCATCTTTGCCTCGGAGCGGCCTATCTTTCTCTTCTTCTCTTTCTCTCTTTCTACCATTCGCTGATTTCGAGTTTTGGCCTTTCTTTTTTACCTGATGCGAACCGCGACGAGAGAGAGAGGATTTATGGTCGATGGTTATACATGTGTTTTGGATTGTAGATTTCCGGTTTGATTGTGAGCGCGATGAAGGCTTTTACGGTTAATGTAATCGGAAAAGAATTTCGGGATATATGGTATACGTATATATATTACGAGAACGTTGCGCCGTTTGCATTTTTAATTCGTTTTTTTTTTTTTGAGAAAAAAAAGTTTTTAAAACGTTTACGCTTATCTGTAAGATACTATAAGTACTCAAAAACCTTAAAACATTGAAATTCATTAAAATGTTTTCATCGTTGCAAACCTTTCTCTCTTGCAAAACTCACGAAGAATTCAAAAAAAAACGCCTCGCCGGATTTCACGAAGCCGCGACAAATCGATTCTTGTACGCGCGTTGACAGGCTTTTTTTCGAGAGAGGACGACGCTCGCGGGTATATTATCACAAAGAGCGCGACATGAATGCGAATCCTGGCGCTTTTGAAACTTGCCGAGGGCGTAGATAAATGATTCGTATATGAACGTTGGCAGAACGAAAAAATTATATTCTACAATGATGCCAGTAGACATATAACTCCAGTGCATAACGACAACGTTAAGTATTCCAATTAATTAGAAAAGTATTTAAATTAATTGATAAATCAAAGCTCATTAAGCGTTGTTGATAGAGCAGCCCTGCTGACAGACGTGCTCAGACGCGAACGACCCGATGACGTTCTCGTCTACAGAGGAGAGATCTCGGAGATAAAAATCTATATGTGCCGTATGGACTCGTTTTTAATGAGTTTTAGAAGCAGACTTGACATTTATGAATCCTAAACATATTTTGCGGGTCTTTTGGCAACGTTAATTTTAACATAAACGTCTCTGCTATAATCGCTCGTAAAATCCGTGTTCGCCTCTATAGATTTTCCAAATATACTTTATAAAAGATGCGTCGTATATGGTGTTATCAGATTTATACACGAAATCACACTGGCAGTCTTTTGAGCTTCAATTTCGACAGCATAACGGAGGAAGATGGTGGATAACGCATAAAGAGACGTACCCTTGAGCGTTCTCTCTCTCTCTCTCTCTTTCTTCATTTCTTTCTTTTAAAGAGCGTGGAAGATTTATCCACGCGCTTTCGTCGCTGATGTTTCGAGAGCCTCGAGCATTTTGTACGAGTCATTCCTTTACCCGTTACAGTTTTCGAGTACACTATTTGATCCTGTTATTCAACGATCGCGATATTTTTTTTGAGAATCTTTCGACAAATGCGGCTTCATATTGTATACCGCAAAGCGCAGTAGCCCCTATATACACTTTGCGAAATTAAACAATTTGTTAAACGAGTTTCAAGTTGATTGGCCGCCCGCTTCATCACAATGAGCTACTTTCATCAAACCAATTTCGCGTAATTGCGACTTTCAATTAAATTCAATTCAAATGTTTATTGACAACGAGATGAGCCGACGTATACTGCAATAAAGTACGTCGCAGCATGCGATGTTTTAATTAATAAATTACCCCGGTTTGGAGCTATACGGTGAATGCTATTTTCACCGATTACCAGAGATAGTGAAAGTTATATACAAGTGCGACTATTTCTGTCGACTGACAATTTAAAATAAATTCAACTAATAAAAGCACGTCAATTCTCGTATAACGCAAAGACAATGCTATTATAAAGATCCACAGTGTATAAGGCCCTTGAAATATCTAAAATTTCACAGTCGAGCAAATTCAATTAAATTCGAAGTTCCCCTGTGTGTGTGCGTATATATGTGATATTTTAATGCTTTTTCGGGCCTCATCCACGGACACATCATAGCCGTGTATAACCTCTTTCGTGGAACAACGAATACCTCTCTCGCACACGCTCATCACACTACAGACTCTGGCCTTAATAAACCTAATAGATCCTGAGCCACGAGAGAGAGAGAGAGAAAAGTCATTCAAGAGGCAAAGCATCATCAGCTCTCTTCGGATATAAAGAAGCGATTCGGAGGCAAAAATGAGGCTCACACATGTGTTTGTGTGTATATATACACACATAGATATACAACGACAGCAGTGCGGCGTGGTAGGGTTCTCAGGAAAGAATATACGAAAGTCTCGGACTGGCGCACGCGGAGAGTCTGTAATTTCGAACCTTCCGGGAATATAGACGGGACTCATAATTGACAGTAACGCCTACACGTCTCTTCGCTCAGTTCTCCCTTCGTCGTCTCACCTGATGCTGAGCATCACAGTTGTGTGTGTATGTGTGTGTGTGATACGAAGAGAAAAATATTCCGGTGTGGCAAAAGCCTAAAAAGCGATGTTTCTTGAGAGCCGTACGATGCTGCTCTGTAATTGACGTGCTGCTGTGTTGCTGCTGCTGTTGATGCTTCTCTCTCGGGCCGGATGTGGTGGAACGTTAAGGACAGCAATTACGCTCGTGGACGAAGACGTAATAAAGGCTCGTACTTTCTTGCGTCGTGTCTATACGTTTTTTTTTTCGCTGGATTTTCTGGATTGCCACGCCGTACTGGCTAAATAGTTCGCCGAACGACGTTGTGATTTGTTTCTGAATGTTTGAGAGGGTATTAGATTTGTTTGTACTATATTGTTATGCGAAGATCGATCTGTTGGATATATGATGCTTCACAATTGATTTTAAAAGCGTCTATTTCGAGGATATAGATATATACACGCTCTGCTTTTCTCTGTGAGTAGGCAAATGATGAAATGACTCCCGCATATGCATTATGGGTAATTTGCATTTTAAAACGGGGGCCGCATTTGAAACTTGGAATTCTCCGGTGCTGTTGCGAAATACACAAAATCATAGAAACATTATCCAATTATATAATTCTACACGTGTCACGAAAAAAAAAAAAAAATAATAATCTAAAAAACGAACCCTATATACCGAGAAAAAACTCGCCGCCAGTCACAATTAAAAAGTCATCAGTCCCCCGAGATAGTAACTTACTATAGTCTATACAACTCCATCGCGAGAGAATATCTTCTCCGATACGCTGAAAGCCTCATCTTCTTCTCGTATATAGGAAGAAAAAAAAGAAATTGCACAAAACATTCCGCGCGCTGCCCCGCGTAATAATCGACATCCTCATTAGTAATTTCCTTCACCTGCAGGCTCTTCGCTGTTATATAGGAATATATATACAGCTATATAGTTACCTACTGCTCATTACGCGCTCGAAAAAGCGCGGCAAATTGAAAGGAGCGCGGAATCCGGGAGCGAGAGATTCATAGAATCTCCGCGATTTTTCCCTCGTAATGAGCCCCGCGTGACGGATACACCGATCAGAAAGAGGAGGTATATATAGAAGGTACAGGAGAAGAAGAAGAAGAGAAGGAGGAGGAGGACGTATAGGCGCCTCGACAGCTGCGTGTGTGTATATAAAGCGTGAAGGATCATCGAACTTTCGGCTCATAGTCGGAGTATATTACAATATCGAACGAGTCGTATATCCAACGCTCGTTATTATTATCATTGCATTCAAAATGAGGAAAAAATTGATTTATAGAATATGTTATGCTTCTCAAATCAAGGACACGCAATAAGCCGCGCAAACAATTTCGTATAAAGCGTATACGATATTTCTCTAATTAACAAAAAAGAATTAAGAGCATCAGTGCATATTCTACAAATTACAAAAATAAAGCTCGAGATGCGAAGGAGATTGAAGGAAAAAAGCAATGCCTTTCGGCTTCCCACGTCTCACATCTTTCCCACGAGATGTATAGCGAATTTTCCAGTTGCTCTCCTCTCTCGGCGCGTAATCGCGCGTAATAGCGCGAGAAACGCGCAGAATGCGTAATATCGCGTTTACGAGCGCGCGGCGAAAGCACAAGACTACTTCCGCGAATGCATGTGCGACACGACTGATATGCGCGGCTGATAAGCGTGAGCGCTTTTTGACTTTCTTGGAATCTACTCGCGTATATATAGACGAGCAAACAACTCTGAATGTATACCTACTTTTTTTTTACAAAGATGCATTATTCAAGGCTCGACAAAAAGCACACCAGAGGTTATTTTTTTCCCTACGATATGTTATATTCCACCTGATCTACAACGTTGTAATTCTACGAGCTACTCTGATCCTCACCATAATAAGCCTATTTTACAGAAGAAAAAAAGTCTTCTCTCGAATCGAAGAAATCAACGGGACGAGTGATGATCGAAAGAAAAATGCGCGCGAAATAATACAAAGAATTACGCGGATGAGGAAAGAGCTGTGAGAAAAAACGCGCGGTGGCGAAGAAATCAGCGTGTATATATACGTTTTATATACCTAGCTCGAGAATGAGAGTGAAAGAAACCGGGCATCGCAGAAAAGGGAGCAACAAAAAGGGCTCTCCCGGTACGTATCAAAGCCCGCTCGAGCTCACGCAAAAAGGAGAGCTGCTGCTGCTGAAACGGACCGAAGAAGCAGTGAAAAGGAAGCTAAAAAAGGAAGCGGCGGCGGAGGAAAAGGACGAGAGAAGAAGAAGAAGCGGCGCAAACGGTAGCCGTGTACAGAGAGGAAGGCGAGAAGCAGAGCAGAGAGAGAGAGAGAGAGAGATGGAGAGAGAAAGATAGTTGGCAAAAAAAGAAAGAAGAAACAAAAAGAGGAGAAAGGAACGACGACAGTGCGCGGATAGGAAAGCAAGAAGAAGCCCGCAGAAGACGGACGTCTCGTTGTCTCTGCGCAGCACCGGCGCGCTTGTCTGTCAGCTGCATTTAAAATGCACTCTTTGCCCCTTCTTCTTCTTCTTCTCCTCTTCTCCTTCTCCTCTCGTATTCTTCCTGTACCTCGTATATCTTCCTCTTGGATTGCTCCTTTTTCTCTGTGCTGTGTGTGTGTGTGTGCTGGCTATATGGAGGGCGCGCGGAGCGGCGAGATGGAAAAAACGCGAAATAACGAGAGAAAGAGAGGCATATATAGGTAGAGCGACCCAGTAAAGTGGAAACCGGTCGCCGACGATTTTGCGTCGAGATGCAAGGACGACGTTTTCGGCTGATGCATCAGAGGAGAGAGGACACACGAGGCGGAGGGAGACATCAGTCAACGCCGCCGTGATGTCCGTCTCTTGTCTCTCATCCTCTTTATTCTTCTTTCTTCTTTGCTTCTTTCGGTGGGCAGTGTGATTGGATGGACAATTTTGCGGATTTTGTTTATAAAATTGAAACTATATAATGACTAGAGATATGACGAACGATTTAATTATACGATCGATATTATAGAGGGTTATGCGTATATTATAGCGCACATCTGTGCGGAGAGAAATTTTTTTTTTGCGGCTCGTTGAAAGAGTGCGATGGGAATCAATGCAGTTGTACACACGAGAGATTGTATATTATATATAGGAATTCCAAAGGAAATCGTCTTACAAGACAAACAACCGTAACAGATTCCTCCAAAAAACTGATTCAACCCCATCCGTTGCGACGACGCAAAACCGCACATTGGAAATCGCTGATACATCTCTTTCTCTCTCGATCGATATAATATAGATGAAATTGAAACCGCAACGGCCTACGCTTCGGTATATATTATATACCTATACTACAACGTCCATATACAACCAAGCCGACCACATCAGACGGACGAAGAGGAGAAGTGTACATCAGCTTCTTTTCTTCCTCCTTCTCCTCCTTCTCCTCCTCTTCCTTTGCTTCGCTTCGCTCGTATAGTATATATAGGTATATACATATACACATCGCTCGCGGTGTCTTTTAAAAGTCGTTATACGCGCTGCGTGCGCCGTATTATTAAGCGGCTCTTAGCGTCGATCGTCCTGCTTCGTGTCGTAACGACCGGGAGAATAACGTCCGAAGGATATATTATAATGTAGCGAAGGATTTTCAGGGAACCGGGAAGTTGTTTTGTATTGAGACATTCCATCATATTTTAGTTTCTATATATACTACACGTAGAGCATTTTTTACTATAGGAGAAATGAAAGTGTGTTGCTGCAGTTGGAATATATAACACGTATATAATGCAAATATAATATAACCATCACATCTCACAGCAGTCGCGAGAAAAGAATTAAACTCCAGCAACAAAGGCGCGTATAATCCTCTCGAGAGATATGCATCACTCGAAAATAAAGAAGGCGGGACGCTCTTAATACGGTTCAATGGCTCGCGAGAAGTGAATTGAAATGAAAACGCCGGCGATCGTCAGATGCTGGAAAAATAAGGAAGCTTCTCTCGAGAAAAGCGCGCGAGAATATAATAAGTCCTTTTGTCGTTCGCACTCTCGAAGCGCCGCCTTTGTATATGTAGAGGAATTCGTCGTTTATTTATTTATTTTTCTCAACTTTCGAGAGAATAATTAAAATGCAAAATCCGATATCCACATCAGGTATATGCGAAGTGGAAAATTATTAAGAACTCATTCGCCTTGATTATTCGTGACGACAATTATCAGCGACGACAATTGCACTCTCTTCAAAAGAGAGAAATTGCATCAGCGTAATACGCGTTGTGCAATTATTGCGAGTGTAATAATCCTAAGGCCGTATAGTATGCGATGATAATAATAAGTGCAGCAAGAGTAATTTGTCTCTTCCGAACCGCTTTTATTATTATCATTACCCTCATCTCTATGCTATATATACATCATACACAGCTTTTCCTCTTGCACGAACAACACAGTGTGTATCTTTCGGGGCCAAAACACCTTCCGTCCAGAAAACAACAGTACGAGGGAGAAAAAGAGACATAAACGTATACACACTGCACGAGAGAGAGAGAGAGAGAGAGAGAGAGAGAGAGAGAGAGAGAGAGAGAGAGAGAAATAGACGAAACAAAAAAAAAGAAAAAAAAGAAGCAGTAATATCCCGGAGGACGCACGCACGCTGCTGCCCGCGGCTCTCTCTCTCGGAGTTACGGCTCGCCACGTAATTTCATGGGAACTGTAATTTGGCAGAGAGGGAGAGAGGAAGAGAGAAAGGTAATGGGCGAATCTCGCGCACCAGGGCTGCAGAGGCGGGAAGAATGGGCGGGATAATTACCC
>UCQR01001214.1:12636-27633 GCA_900474235.1 Cecidostiba semifascia
CTTCTTCTTCTTCTGCTTCTTCTTCGTCTTCGTCTCGACGGATTTTTTCTTCTTTATTTCATCGCCTCGCGAGCGGCCGAACTGTTTTCGATTCATTCTAGGATGATGGGCTGCTGCTGCTGCTTTCTTCTTTTATTTTTATAGAAGTGGCTTACGGTACTTTTATCGATTTCCGATCGACTTTTTTGTTGCGATGCTGTACAGGAAAATTCGAGGGAATTGGCTGGGTATATAGTGCGTGAGTATAGTTTCGCATTTGAATGTTAGCAGTGTGTGGTATGAAAACGATTTTGCGAGGAAGCTTGTATAAGCAATCGTTTATAATTTATTATATTGATCCTTACTAAGTGGTTCGATTCATTTCGGTTTTATTGAATCTATATAGTATATAATGTATAATCGAAGTGGTTTTTTTTTTGCAGTCGTATTATAGAATTCGATATTCAAATTGGAAGCTTTTGGAAATTAAAGCTGTATTTGCATACGGGGGGATAACGGAGGGAGCGATATATTCGAAACCTTGTTTCCTGCAGATACACATATAATTGGGCTTTTGAGTTATCTTTATTGCTTATTTCGAAAAAGCAAAGTTTCGAGTTTTTAACGTTTTGAAAAGAAGTTTTAATTTGCCTTTTACGGTTCTCGTGAATTCAAGGAACGGCATATACACCGATAACTCAATTGATTTTGAATATGGGCTTTAATAACGTCTTTACGACTCGTAATAACACAAGAGCATCGCCGACATATAACTGTTGATATGCGAGTACTGCAAAGTGGTCATTAAAACTTTTCATATATACCGAATCGAATACAGCCAATTATAAAATCGTTTCGATATAATAAGGACCCTACGCTGCATTTCAATATAGCCAATAACTTTTTCCATTTTCCCCGGCGGCGTGAGAAAGAAAATATTTATTATATACAGCTTTCTCTTCTCGCAGGATAAAGTACAGCCATTAACCATTATAAGTAACAATGATTACAACCGCACAATAATCACCGGTTTCAAATCCACAAAAATCGGTACACACACACACGCGCGCTGCACAAAACTCCTAGAAAACTTTCCCCCTAATAACCCCCGCCTCTCGTAATTATCATCGCCTTCGAATCGCGATTCGAATCGAGCTTGTATTCATATACACAATACACAACACACACAAACACATACACACACAAAAAAAAGAGAAAAATTCAGCTGCAGCCTCAATTAGAGGCGGCGGCACATCGGAGCGCGTTGACTAATGAAAGGGCGGTGTATCTTTTGCTTGCAGCTGGCGAAGCTGATGCCGCTGGTCCACTACAACTGCTCGCGGCACCTGAGGTTCTTCCTCTGCTCGGTCTTCGCTCCGGTTTGCTCGGAGCACGTGGCTATGCAGATACCAGCTTGCAAACCGCTCTGTCTGTCTGTGAGGCGCGACTGCGAGAACACACTCAAGGATCTCACTCTGCCTTGGCCTCACATGCTGGACTGCGATCGGTTTCCCGATAGTGGTGAGTTTCTTTCATTGTTTTTCCTAATTAAATTTTCCTTTTAATTGCCAATCTCTTTATCGCTGTATCTGAGTTGTGTACAATTTTTAAAATTATATTTCAAATCACCGATTCTTACCGATCACCCATACTTATAATATACTGTATAACATACCAGTATAACGGAAAAAAATCTCAAATTACTGACCCAACAAAAAAGCTCCCTTCAATATCGTAAAAGAAGGTCGACTCTCTAACATGTCTGTAATATCATCGCTGCAGGTAACACACTGTGCGTGCAGCCACCACCGGAAGAGAATCTCCCGATACAGGACGTCACATCGGTTGCGTCGCCCTCGTCATCCTCCTTGGAAACCCAACCAGATGAGGAACAACAAGAACAACAACAACAACAACAACAACAACAGTCGAATGTAGAGAAGGAAGAAGACGAAGACGAAGATGATGAAGTCGAGGACGATAAGCAGAAGGCGCAGTGGCCTCTGGTGCACCCGATGCAGCCGAGGCCACTGCCGCCCAGAGCTAATCTTCACCAAAAGTGTCCTGCCCACTTCGTCGAGACACCCTATGTCGACGTTGTGAGTTTTTCACATTATCCTATACGCGCGTTCATGCTTGTGGTAATTATCATGGATTATTTATTATATATTCTAGTTTGTAAAAGTATACCTAGAGAGAGAGAGTGTGTGTGTCATGTGTCTGAAAGAGAACGATTAACGAGAGCAAAAGGTCTATACACTCTGAATAATTGAACCAGTTCTTGATTACATTTATCGAGTATCCGGGAAGCATTGATAACGAAATCCCTGATAATATTATAAGTTAATTATCCCACTGTCAACATGTCGCTTGATAATATAATCAATGCTTCCCTAATACTCCTGACACTATAAGTACAAAAAAAAAAATTCAACCACGATTAATCCAAATCTTAATCTTCCAGACCTCCTGCGTGCCACGTTGCGGCGAGGACGCCTACTACCGTGCAGAGGACAAGCGTTTCGCCGAGCGCTGGATGACCGGATGGGCTTGGCTTTGCTTCCTATCGACGCTCTTCACGCTGCTCACCTTCTGGGTCGAGCCGTCGCGTTTCCGTTATCCCGAGCGGCCCATCGTCTTCCTGGCACTATGCTACAACCTCCTCTCCGTGGCCTACATCATACGTGGTGCCGTTGGACCCGAGAGTATCGGCTGTGCCAGTCAGGACGACGGACCCAGCTATGTTCCGGTAAGAAAGGAACTTCTGTTTCTTTTTTTTTAATTGTACTCTCTTGATGGACGTTTCCGCGATGGTGATGATACAGATGTTACCGAATTAGCGGCAATTAGTTGAAATTCATGAGAGCTGTATACACTCGCAGTATATCTGACGATGAATTATTCAACGTGTGTATATAAATTATTAATGCGACTCAATTAGCTTGCTGTATAAAAAAAAATTGTCTATTAACTTGACGTATACACGATGAACATTTACAGGTGAACGACGGTCTGCGAAGCGTACCCTGTACTATCTGGTGGCTCTGCCGTTACTACCTCGGCCTGGCGAGTAGCCTCTGGTGGACGATCCTCTGCGGTTGCTGGCTACTCTCGGCAAGGAACGAGTGGAGCAGCGAAGCCTTGCACAACATCGCAGCTTATCTACACGCTGCTGCCTGGGGTCTACCTGTCCTGCTCACCGGTGGTAAGTGCAGCGAGAGGAGTAGTCTGCGGTTGGAGCTTTATAATCCTCTCTGTGGCCGCCAGAGCTTTTCGGACGAGCTGGTGTAGAGCTTCTCGTCGAGGATTAGTATAAACGTATACTCGGTTAGATTATTTTCGTGTTTTTATAAGCTCCTCTTTTTGCGCGGGCTTTGCTGAGTTATGGAATTTGTGCAGCGGTTTTCAGTATATAAACTCGCGTCGTATTATTTTCAGGGATTATGGGGGGTTGAGCTTGTTTGAGTAGATAAGCGCCGGCTGCTGTAAGGCTTTAAAATTCAATTTTCCTCGGCGATTCTTCGAAGAGTATCCAACGGTTTAACGTTAATTTCAAAAGTATATCTATTATAAACCGATTACTGAATAATAGTCTATTCTCGCAATTTCAGGAACGCTCATCTCCAGGAACATCTCAGCGGACGAGCTGACAGGCCTCTGCCAGGTCTCCGACGAGTCAGCCCTCTGGCTCGAGGTCTTCCCGAACGCGTCTCTCCTTTTACTGGGCTGCTTCCTGGCAGGCGTCGCCGGCTCAGCTCTCGTCCGAGTCCGAAGAGCTGTGCGTCTGGCTGGTCGCAGCGCAACGAAACTCGAGCGTCTGATGACTCGTCTGGGCGTGTTCGCGATTCTGTACGCACTGCCAGCCTTTGGTAGCCTTGCCTGTGCTCTGCGAGAGGCCCACGTCAGACCCCGATGGAGAACCCTCGCTCTTCTCGCGGCACTGGATTGCCGCTCGTCTCAGAACTGCATACCTGGACCGAGCAGTTATAGAGCTGCGGCAGGACTCGAGGTTGCGTTGCTCAGGCTCTTTCTGTCGCTGGTCATCGGAGTCACCAGTGGCATGTGGGTCTGGTCGGGGAAGACCTGCAGAGCCTGGAGTAGAATTCTGGCGGCGCCAAGTAAACCAGCCAGGCCTGCGGTGCTACAGCAGAGCGGAGTCACGCAGCAGCTGCATCCGGCTGGGACACCGTTCGAGGGTTACAAAGTAGACGCTGTTAATATCGCGTAATGCGCTTCTTTGTCTGTTGGATTTTTTTTGTCGGTTTGAGTGAAGTGTGTGAGCTGTTCTGAGTTTGGTTATTTATTATTTTGTACATTAGCGAGTGATATGCTTTGAGCTTTGTTTTGCGGATGAGTGAATGCGCGCGAATTAAGATATGTCGAGGAGAACGATGCTTTTTGTTGTTGGACAGTAACAGAGTTTCGTATATTGAAATTATCAAGTATTGTAGTGACTATATAGCAAATTCATGTAACCGATTACCCGAGACATCGTAATATGAAATGTAAAAGCTTCATTACTCTGCTGAATGCTCGTTATTGTTCACAGCGTTAGAAAAGATCGTTAGGATGACTACCCCAGTGAAAAAATATTCTATAATTGACACGTCGATTGATCAATATTATATAGTTCGTAAGATTAGGTTAAAGAGACAAACGGAACCAGTGAAAGGTGTTTAAATATTCGCATTTTAAAATTTGGAGCTAAATTGCTGGTTTTATATGCGTATGTATCAAATTGCATTTATAATCCTAAAATTTTGTATTCATCATTTTTTAAAAACAGTGAGCAATTAGTAATTTACTTTTTATGAAAAGAATTGCATTTTAGATAAATATACAATTGACACATGACTGCTCAATATGTATAAAAAAATTATAACTTCACAATCAACAGGAATGAAAAATTTCGTAATCAAACTTTTATGAAGCAAAGCCATAGATAACATTATTTATTGCAAAGATTCAATTTAATGAAATTATTTGAAAATAGTGGCATTCATAAATATTGCATTTATATGTGCTTTTTAAAAATGTCAACGTATAATATGATTATAAACAGCGACAAGAAGCAAACTCCAAAAATGTCAAATATTTAGTTGTTGAATTTTATAGAAATAAGCTGATTAAAAAAAGTTATCATTTATATTACATATATATGAAAGACTATTTGTATCCAAAAAGAACTTGAAATTTTTATCTAACCTCTAGCTAGATTTGATTGTGTAAGAGTTATCTGTTCACGACAAATAAACAAAGACTGTATATATGATTTTCTGTAAATATTGTATGTAAAAACGACTTCGGTCTCGAAATATATGTTTTAAAATATGCAAGACCCCTTAAAAAGGACATTTGTGTGAATAAATAAAAGTATATAAGGCTTTGTACAGTTGTAATATTTCTCTTGCGATTTTAATAAAGATTCTTTTTTACTCGTTATCAGAGCAATGTTTTCTTTTTTTTTCATTTACTGTACTTTTTTTTATACCTCATAAATCTCTATATACTTCATCATTATGCAAAAAACGTTTGGATTATAATTTTTAAAATTACATTATTATTTATTTGAACTAGCTCACATTTTCTGCGAAAATGTGAATACTTCTTTATCAGTACATCTATTGTCTAATTTTTATATTTCTTGAAATATTTTAATTGTGCACTTAAAGATAACTCCAATCTCTTCATCGTCTTCACGTCTCTCTCACAATTACAAAGCGGAATCAAGAAAATATTCCGTAAATATCCGTAATATATTAATTTTTTAATAAATGAAAAATGTTACATACTGTAAAAAAGGTAGTAATTTTACAAACCCCTTTTTACAGTGTAGGAAATTTCAAACTATTCCCGCTGTTTCGCTACGGACCAATCAGCAATATAAAGCGTGCATCAGTGTAGTCTGCTATTTTTGTTCTGCTAGGTTAGACTATTTTACCTGATTTTACTTGATGCGTGCATGCTTTTGTACGTATGTACATACCTATAACACACGTGCTCGTATTATTCTAGTGCTAGTCTTATCGGTAATGTATTGTTATCTCGTCATCTACATACGCTCTATAGTAGGACTTTTAAATTCGACAGATGTTTTAAGAGCTGTGCTCGGATTATCGCAAATTTTTAGCAGACTCTGAAAAATTAACGTACATACTTATGCTTTCTTCGCTTTTCGCTTTTTTGATTCTCGGAAAATTAGATAAGTTTGTTTAGGTAGCGAGCTGGCGAAAAACAAACACTATTTTATTTAGCAATACTCGAATATCTGCTTTATATTAAAGCAGTCAAAGTTCATCACCTCACAAGCTGAATTTGTACTTTACGAAAAAAAAAAAACGCGAAATAACTTATCAACGCTGATAGGGTGTAATCTCAAAGTATATAAAGAATATGAGGAGCAAAAACTGAGTCAGAAAGAACTTTGTTTCACAATTGATACTTTCATCGAGCAGTCCTATTCTTCACTCTAAGCACAAGATGTCTGATACAATTGCTGTAGTTGGATCTTGCATGATTGACTTCATTACGTGAGTTTGCATATTTAAAAGGAATTATTTCTCAATTATTTCCTTTGATTGTTAGAGAATATTTTAAAAACTTTTTTATAGGTATTCATCTCGTTTGCCAAAAATTGGAGAGACTTTAATCGGAAACAAGTACGAGCAAGGGTTTGGTGGTAAAGGAGCAAATCAATGTGTGACTGCAGCTAGACTGGGAGCATCCACAGTATTTGTTGCTTCAGTAAGAAAAAGAAACCTTTTTTTATTACTTCACACTTTAAGTCTTTGTATTATTTGTGTACAACATTATTTTTCAGTTGGGATCAGATTCACTTGGAAAAGAATATTTAGAGAAACTAAAAAGAGAGAATATTGATGTAACTCATGTAAAATTACAAGACAATATTCATTCGGGTATTGCTCAAATCATAGTCACAGAAACAGGTAATTCAAACAAATCATGAATCTTAATTTTGTTTGTTTTTAGATACCAATATGTTTTTATTCTTTATAGGAGAAAATGTGATAGTAGTCGTTCCAGGAGCCAATGCACTCTTATCTCCAAAACACGTAATAGAGGCCAAGGAGAAAATTCAAGCTGCATCGGTACTTGTTTGTCAGTTTGAAGCATCATTGGAAGCTACGTTAGAAGCATTGAAAGTATATAAAGGACATGGTATATCAATTGTTAATGGTGCACCAGCTGTGAAAAGTGTAAATCCAGATATTTTAAAATTAGCTGACATATTTTGTGTCAATGAAACAGAGGTCAGTGGTCCGATTAATATTCGATATTTATTTACAGATGTTAGCATTAAATTGTTCATAAATTACAGGCAGAGCTTATGACTGGAATAAATCACTTGACGTTGAAAAATGCTCAAGAGGCTGTAGACAAACTGTTCTTCCTAGGCTGTAATACAGTAATTATTACATTTGGAGCCCAAGGAGCCATTCATGCATCTCAGAGCCAAAAGAAAATTGTACACACACCCACAGAGGTTGTGAAGGCTGTCGATACTACTGTAAGTATATTCTAAATTCGATCTTTGATGCAAGTTATTTTTGAGTTGACAAAACCATTTTTGTAGGGAGCTGGAGATGCTTTCATAGGAGCGCTTGCTTACTTCTTAGCATACCACAAGGATCTTTCATTAGAAGAGTCTATAAAAAGGGCAAACAAAATAGCTGCCCAGAGTGTTTTAAAAACAGGAACACAAACCAGTCTGCCATACAGGAAGGATATTCCAGCTAAACTGTTTGAATAATTTTATACCAAAGAATCGAGATCTATTTTTATAAAACATTAAGAGTACAAATTTTTAAAAAGTTAAACCTGTCTTATAAGATCAATCGCATGATCGTTTTTTATTTACTTAAATGCGCTTTTTTGGTACTTACTAGAGAAAAAGTTATGCAACAACTCTGTTATTTTTGTAATAAATTTGAACGAAATTTTTGATAAATGAAAATAATGATATTTATTTACAAAAGTTTTACATATAAAATATTTGAAAGCCTCACTTCTGAATGTGCTTTATTTACAATGATCCTTAGTATGTACTTTTTTTAAATCTTTGAACATTCCTTGACACATTTTAATTTAATATCTCTAAATTGCATATTCTATACTTTCGAGTTGTAGGATTTCTAGTAAGGACAATATTTGTTTTTTCTTTTATTAAGTTGAGAGCTGGAGATAAAACTATATATCCCAAGCCAACTCCCTTAGCTTCAGAAAGTGAAAATCCACCTTGAGTGACATACCCAATAACTTCTCTATCACAGGAATGCCTTACACTAGTACATTTGGGTAAGTAAAGGCTTGCCATCATTTGAGCTTGATTATCAATAAGAGTTTTGTTACTGTCTGCTAGTTTATTTTTCACCAGATCTCTCAATTTATTAAAGTGCTTTACTTCCGCAGTACTTTCCATAGGCAAATTACAGCCTTCATTCTCCATTTTCTTTTTGGCACGAACTCTTTGTCTTCTTAATCTCTTCAATGAAGCAAGGTGCTTTCTTCTCAAAGCCTTACGCTTTTCGTCATTGGGATCAACTTTGAAAGATTCTACAGGACCACACCACTTTTTATCCTCTTTATATTTTGCCAAGTCTTCTTCTGTAGGTATGCAAATTATAGAAAAGTCTTTTGATAAACCTTTTTTGCCAGCTGTGACTTTTACAGGTACTAGACAATTCTTATTTTCAACTAAATTATCTACATCTTGTGATAAACTGTCTTCCTGTCCTTCCTCCTTTGCAATTTTTCTTTTCCTCTCTAAATCTTGACATAGTTTTGTACCGAGAATTGAAAGAATTTTGTAATCTCTTAAAACATAAAAAGTATCTACACCAGTCCATTCTTTCACAAGCATGTTCCATTCACAAAAGAAAGGACTGCTGATTCCAAATTTAATGTAATTGGTGCGTTTGTTTGGCGGCAGTTTAAAATATTTTTGAGTCAGACTTAATTTTTCCTCCTCTGCTTCAACTCTATAAGCTTTTGTATCTGGATGATTTATAGTTGGTGAATTAAGGTTTGAACTTTCATAAGCTATTGATTTGGATTCTCTTAATCCACCAGGTCTAGCACACCGCATAATAAGAGCCAACCAGAATGGTACAGCCCAACCAGTTGGGAAAACAATGTCAATTCCAGATCCAAAATCAAGGCTATTGCGAGAATTACCAGGTTTCTGAATGAGAAGTATTGGTATTTTGTGCATGATATCTTCATTGAAAAATTGATCATTCTCAACACCAGGGACTAAGTTTTGGCTTCTTAGTTTATGAATAGCTGTGGCTGATATACAGTTTCTGGTAACATAGTTTCGAACATTAAGATCCCACAGAGGACTCTTATTAGACGAAGTTGGAGGCATTGGAATTTTTCCACCCAGTTCTGAGTTCTGAACAGACTTTGTTCTTTTATGAGGTAAGAAAAATCTTGGATCTAAAACTGTTAATGCAAGTACCATGTTTGGCGGTAACTGACTAGCATAATTTAAACTCCTAAAATTATTGTAAACATCTCTCTGAATTTTAAATACTTCCAAATTATCTTGTGACTCATAATAGGTATGGAACCAGGTATCAATTGAGTGATCAGATTTCTCAATGGTGTCGACATCCATTTGCCATTCATTCTTTTTCTCTTCAGAATCTTTTTTTTCAAGAATTTCTTCATCTTCTGCAATTATTGCATCAATTCCTACAGTATTGTTTCTTGAATCGACATTTGGTAACTTGAATGCATCAGTTAATATACTAAGAGCTAAAGGCCCACAAAGTCGAAATCTGTTCAAACAATTCCTCAGTATTGTCAACTTGCATCCATCTGAATTACTGTAAGTTGGAATTTTAGTCGTCATAAAGATTTTCAAAGCTGGAGCTACTGTTTCTTTTTCTTCGCTCTTTATTTTCTCTTGACTTGCTTCACTCTCAGTGTCAAAATGCCCTTTACTTTCTTGTAATTCAAAATTAAAGTTAGAGATAATTTCGTCTAGTACCTCACTGTAAAATGCAGGGTGTACCCAAATCCAAATGGCTTTACTATCAGGATTGTTAGGTTTCCACAAGAAATGCACATATCCAATAGAATTCAATGGATATCCATTTTTCTTATAGAACATCACAGTGCCTTCTCTCTCCCCACTAATGTAAGCTTTCGCAGCAAATGTCACTTCATTTGCGTTACAGTGCATCTTTAATTTTTCTTTGAGCATGTCTACAGGACCTTCAATTTCTAAACATGTATAATAAGAGATATCCTGAATCAAGCAATGACTTGTCACAGCTCTATAACTAGCCCTAAAGCACCTATCGTTTGAATGGTCTGCCAATTTGAATCCCCATTTCTCAATCATCTTGAAACGCTTGGCATGCCAGATATGCGTTTCAAGCCAGAATTTGTTCCTCTGCCTCCTATTGTATTCCAAAAGTAAATTCTTAGGTCTTCTGCGATACTTTCTGGATGGTCTTTTGGTTTTGGGTGGCAGACCAGACTTGATCATCTGACTCAAATGTCCATTTCTCAACTTTCTGGGCATACGCTTGGCATTATGAGACATCACTCTCCGACGCATGTGCACAGGGAGCTTTTGAAATATCAGCTTTGTCTGTGTGGGATGATCTGAAAAATATGATGATGATTTATAACTCAAATGATAATCTCACTGCTACAATTTCAAATACAATGTAAAGACAATGTAATTTAGGATTTATCGTAAAAACAAACCTAATTTATAATTCATAGCGGCTATCTCACTGGCTCTAGCCGTGGCAAGTTTGATAACGTCAGCATCCCTGGGCAATTTTTCTGAGCCGCCCAAGAACTCGTCGAACTGCTGTTTCTCCGACATCTTCACGACACGTTATATTCAATTTTAAATAATTTGTAATGTTATGAATAAAGTATCATAGAGCAGAGGTTGGAATACCCCGTGTGTTTACAATCCGGCATCCATGATCCAATATAATGTAATCCACGTGGTTGCAGACTTCGATTGCAGAGCGATGCGACCGCCGCATAACATATTAATACATATATACCTATAGGTACTTAATTTACCGACCACTGGTTAACGGTTTGACTTATCATCATTTTTTTAACGATAATGATGATGTATGGTAAAGATTTTTAATTTGCAAATAACCTACGGAGAAAAAGTGGTAATATAGTTATTGTAAAATATGGATTTGTAATTTTTTACGTAATGAAATGATAATTGTCGTGCATGGGTATTATTTTCTTTTTAAATTAATTTAATATTACAAAAAAATGTCAATACTTATAAATAAAGTGTAATACGATATAAAGTTACAAAAATAGGTAACATACCTGCATGTATATCAATGCTTTTGTTTATAACACTTGTATTCTCAACTCACAGTAGTATATGACAAGCAAATACGAAACCGCGCAATTGTGATTACGCGTCGCGACTTGTATATTTATTACACACGCTCATTTTACACGCACCATGAATGATGATACTTATACATCCGTGCACGATAAAGGCAACTTAAAGAAGTCTATTTATGAATGAAGCTGATCGTATATACAAGCTCGATTGAGCATTCCGCGAGTTACTTGACCGTCGTAAAAGATTACACGTTCAACTGAGATTTATTGCTTCATTATAAACATACCAACTTTTATTGATGATAATAATACACACCAGCATTATTGGCGTTAGTACACAGCAATTAAAATATATCCGAAATATTTATGCATGACTTATAGTGATTTACATTAGAAGAATTCAGAGCTTTCTTCGAGAATAAATATCAGAAAGAACTTATATTTCTATAAATAGCAACAAAAAAAAAATTGCTCGACTACTCTCAGAATAACATTGTATAGGTAAATAAACACTCATGAATCGATTTTTCATTTGTACGTGAGAGCGCGTAATAACATTGCGAGTTATCACAGCCGAAAATTGAAAAGCCTTGTTATTGTCCTTGCGTGGGGTAATAAACTGAGGGTTTCTAAGGCCTTGTAATCTCGTGTAGGGTTGCCCGGCAACCTGTGATTTCTTTCAGTTTTTTCGTACCTATATATAATACGTTTACTTTATCCGCCCTTTATACGTGAAGCAGACAGATGCTTTTTCGACAGCTATACAATATAAGTACACAACACAACATATTATTGGATTTTAAGCTGACCATATTATGCAATTAACGAAGGCTATTATTATTTTAATTATGACGTCGTTTTTTTTTGGCGTATAAATTTAAGAAAATCAATAATTTTAGGAGCACTATAAACCAGTTTCCGTAGCTTTGTACAAGATTGCGAGGGAATGATAATGAAAATTCGTCAAAGTTTTGAAAGTAAAAATTCCACGTCTCACCGACTGCTTCGAAACTTTCAAAGAGGATTCAATCTACTTGCAAACTGCAGCAATTTGTTTCAATGCTACGCTAATACATCCTCTGCCCGAAGATATAGAAAGTCCGCGCGAAAAAGTTCAGACGAGCTGTGAGCCATTAATTTTTATACTGTTCCGACTATGAAACTTTATCTGCGTCATTAATGGATATTGAATAATCAATAACTCTCAGCTCATTTAAATTTCCCGCTCGCCGCGACCGATCGATAAAGCAGAACTCTTCACCTCCCAAAAAGTATCTTTTTCACGGGTTTCCATGCCATCACCTCACAGAAAATCGTGAAAAACCATCACAGATCTCAATGAGCAAGTCGAAACCTCGAAAAAATCCCAGCGAGCAAATCGTTAAAGCCAAGATCGCAGCGCGCGAAAAAAATCAATAATCGTGGATTATTCTAACCTCAATTCCAGGGGCGATGACGACGTCAGAGCGCTCTCTGGCCAGAGTAGAGGCAGTCGTCCGGCGACAGTAGGGGCCAGATATATTCATATATAGGTACTTACATACAACAGTAGTAGCCCACGAAACGAGAAAGAAGAGAGTGAGGCAGTAGTGTGTGAGCAGTCGTCGGCCGCGCGAGAACGTGAACCTGCTACTTCGTTGATACGTGCGTGTTATCAAGTATATATATATATACCCACATAATATATTCCTGGTGTGCTGTCACACACAGTGTGTTAAAGGACTCGCGGCTCGCCACGCGCGCGCGCGCGTGTCATCGACGAATATTGTCGAGTGAGGTGCTGTAGTGTGGCTGGACTCATACTCGAGAAGAAGATCAAGTAGTAGTTGTAACCTCAGGGCCAGCGGATCTTCACCGTCGTGGTCCTCCTTTGAGCAGTGTGCCCACATCCCCAGGAACCGTGACGCGCTCGTCCCACGGCCAGAGTCCCGCGGATCGTCCGGCGGCGCAGGAGGCGAGGACCGGAAGGTGCGTTTTTTTTTGTCTTTCCTCGAAAGGTACTGTCCCTTTTCGTGTGAAACCCCCTTCGAGTGTTCTGGGGTTGTCTCGCCGAGTGTTGCAGGAAAAACAAGCGAGAGACGACGACTTGATTTCTCGGAATCTCTTCTGCTCCGGGAAATGCACTCATTTCTTTTTTTTTTTCTCGTGCAGGCACGTTCGGGGGGTACACCTGCAATACCTGCATGCACTGTGAGGCATGTGATCTGCGCGAGAGAGAAGTGAAAAAGAAGAGAGGCGATAGTGAGGAGGTAGTGAATTTTGTGGTCAAAGTGCTGCATCTCGTGGATTTGTGTGGACAGCTATATAGGTATATAGATGTTGTAGGAGAAACTTTGACCAGCTCTTGACTACCAATTTAGATCCATTGTATGCGTTCGCGCACAGCAGTCGAGAGAGCTGTGAGAGTGTGAGACTGAAACTTGAAAGGACGGTAAATTGGAACGCGCGAAACGCTGTTCAATGACGGTCAATGTTTGCTCTGTGGATTCGTATCTATACAAAGTGTTTATAAAATAAAGGATTTCTCTACTCGTGTTTCGCTTTCGTTCGTTTGCCGCTAATTTATTTCAAGCATATACACGGTCGAGTCGACATCTATCGATTCTGAATACCTACTTGACGTCGTTCATCAATTCCGTTGATTTCATTAAATTTTCATACGTTCGATCACACTTTCGCGATTGCCAATAACTCGATTCTCTATCATTGACACACAATTTTTTTTGCGCAACAAGTCGGAAAAACAGCTTGAAATCGATCTTAGCGGTTAATGGTTTTCGCCTTTGAAAAATGACCAAAAAAAACGTATAGGTATATATATATATAGCTGCAGCGAACCCAATAGTCTTGCATATATATAAAAGTCGATCGAGAGACAGAGCTTTACAAATGACTTTTTCTTCAGTATTCGTCGCGTGCAAATTCTGCAACGAAAGTCGAAAATCGCTCGGGTTGCAAAAACAAATTACGATAATCCATTGCATATAAAAACGGCTCTCTTTGCGGAGCTCACGTTTCTTTGCAATCACCCGCTATATGTATACACGCACACATCCTCGAACAAACACACATCAAAGCGCACGTGCAGACTGCAGAAAGCCTAAGTAGTATGTATATAGTAGCTCGCCGCGGCCAAGAGCCTCTCTCGCGTCGTACCGTCTTTTTTACCGTCCCTCTGACGGTTCTCCTCTCTTCTTCCTCTCCTCCCTTCCCTCACTCGCTAACCTTATCAAAGTGCGTATCGAGTTCCTAGCGCTGTTCGATCTACGCGAGTGTGTGAGTGAGTATGTATACGTCGTCGTCGCGCAACAGAGACGGAGACAGTCGCTGCGAGTCCCCGTGATAACGGAGCGAGACACACGCGCGAGTGCGAGCGAGAGGGAAGGAGGTGTGTAGTGTTGTACATGCGCGAGAGTGTTCGGCTCTGTATCCTATATTATATAGTGGTGTGTGCCAAATGGTCGCCATCTTCGAGGTCGGGCGAATTCAAAGTCGCATCTAGCTCTCAGCCCTTTGATCCTCGGCAGTACAACTTTGCTCCGAACTCCGAGAAGCACTTTCCGGGTGCGCCTGTCTCCATTATCGCTCCGTAGACGCTGCCGCCGCCGCCACGGCTCGATATATCGGTATATCTATATAGTCATAGTC
>UCQR01001215.1:0-12086 GCA_900474235.1 Cecidostiba semifascia
GCGTCACAACATTTATAATAATGATTTTTTTATGCTTTCGACATTTAATTCAAATATCCCGGTCTCTCTAATCTGCTATTCTTAAGATTGCCAGACTCCATGTAAACGCAGTTTAATGGCGCATATAATGTCTATATATCTATATATACTAGATATATCTCATCGCACGCCGAATGGAGCAAGCGGCCGACCATCAACCAATGAGTGTCAAGGCGGGAAATCTGTGACGCAGGGGCGCGCGCGCGCAGCTGATATCTATACGTATATAGGTTATAAAAATAAAGCCTCTTTCTGTCCTGCTGATCAATCTAGAAACAAATATAAGCGGGAAAAGTATAAAAAAACTCTCTCTGATTAATGGCGAGTAAAAAATTTGGACAATTCCGAATAAAGGAGAGCGCGATAAGAAGACTTAGAGGTTGGGTAAGCTCGTCAGCAGCCCGCCAAGCTGGCAGAATATGGCGGCGCGTCCGAGTATTTCCCGCGCAAAGCCGTGTTTGTGGTAGTGGACTGTTGAGGCGGCGGAGATACATCGTCGTCATAAGTATATATATATACCTACACACGGCTTTCACTCGTGTCGTGTCTTGAGTAGGTAGTGCGCGACGGCGGGCCATCACATATCCACATCACTATATAGTGCGCGGGTTTGTATATGTGTGTGTCAAGTGTGCGTGTACAGCGGAGTATCTGCGACGCTCCATCAGGAAGCCCAGCCTCGATCGGTGCTACTGTTCTCAGCTTGTTGTGATTTTCCGACTGTTTTCCTTGGACAAAGTGTGAAAGCGCGCGACAGCGCAACGGCCAGACAAGATGGGGCAGTCCGACGACATCGAGGACGCGACGTTCATGAAGCACCAGGATCTCTGCCAAAAGCTCAACATGGACGCGAGCGCGGCCAGCGAGGCCTGGAAGTCTTACGAGAACATCAGGCAGCATTACACACTCGAGGTAATTTGGAGCATTATTTTCTTGTTTATCCGTGCCGAGTTTACTCTCGTTGCTTTATTCGAGCCTGCACTTGTGTCTGTCGTTTATTTTTTTACTTGAACACACATTTGTTTGTTTATTTATGTATATGTTTATTACTACGGTATATCGCTTTGTTGAACCATTGCATTGTGTATTTAAAGGGCGACCAGCTGCATTGGATTGGGTGTGCTCTGTACGTTGCATGTCGCAAAGCTACCACCCCCACCGTAGGCAAAACCGGAACGAACATACAGGGCAACTGCGTCTCCTTCACGAGGCTTCTTAGACTCTGCAACTTGCCTCTCATAGAATTTTTCACCAAGAGTAAAGCATGGGCGGATATGTGCAACATGCCCCAGGATTTTGGAGCCAGGATTGACACGCTGCAGAGAAACTTTTCGGTTTCATCGGTCATATTTCAGAAGTATCAGCCCATTTTCAAAGACATTTTTAAGAATCCTGCCGATGACTTAGGCAAACCGTTAAGATCACGAAGACACAAGGCTGTACCCTGTACACCTTCTAGATTGTTTGAATTCTGCTGGTCACTTTTTATCTGCATCAAGAGTGAGATACCCACTATTTCAGATGATCTTGTGAATTCTTATCACTTGTTGTTAGTATGCTGTGACTTGATGTACAGCAATGCTCTGTTAGCAAATAGGAAAGACTTATTGAATCCTGATTTTCCTGGTTAGTATTAGTTATCCAATATCCTTGGTCTTTTATCATTACTTAATCTTCTAAGTTGAAGAAAAATATAGATATATTTGCAATGACTAGATAAATAAAACTTTCATTTACTTCTGTTAGGACTGCCAGAACATTTCAATGATCAAAACTTTACTCCACCGGAGACTGCAAACTGTATTGTCAGTTTACTCTGCGAGCGTTACAATGCCATAGCAGTTGAGGCTACTACCATTAAGGAGTATTCCTTGAAGCCTTATTTGAAAAAACTTTTCAATGAGAAAGTTCTAAGAGGTGATCAATCCAACTATTCAGGAATCCTGGAGGCTTTAAACTTTGATGGAAATAACAAAGCCATAAACAAAGCTTACGAACAGCATGTACTTAGTGTTGGAGACCTGGATGAGAGAATATTTTTAGGTAAAAAATTTTCATTTAAAACATTTTATATAGATTAAAGCTTGAACATTGGTATGCTTCTTAAGTATTGAAATTCTGATATAATAGAATATATAACTAGCACGCTATAGATGCACCTTTATTATTTTTTAACCAAATTGCTTTATTATTTATAATTTTATTATTTCAATGATTCAATAACATAAACATTTTTAATCTGTTCATATAAACAAATAATTTAACTTGATTTCACTGATATATCATAACAAAATTGAACAGTAAAATCAAAAATTGTCATCCTTTATTTATTATTGTAATAACTTGCTTTTGTTTTATTTTATTGTTTTGTTTTATCCTAAGCTTCATTTTGTTCGTTCTTTTTTTTTCTCCTTGTTTATCAACCCTTTTCACTTTCTGCTGATAACCAATATGTGCCTGCTTTACCATCACTCTGAAATTCAGCTGAATGGAGAAGAGCAAGACTAGAGGGTGTATCACATTTGCAAGTTTTTGATGGAAAAATAGCTAGAACTATGCTATCAAAAGGTGGGTTTGCTTGAAAAAAGTGGTTAATATAGCCTATCCAGAAAATTTTTAAACTCTACAAGAGAAGTATATTGGGATCCTCACTTTAGGTATCTTACTGACAATGATACTGATTATTGTTATTACTGATTATTTTCGTTTGATAATTTAATGCCATAGACACTTGCATGTTTTATAAACTAAGTGTGTACTACTCTTATTATAATTTACGCTAACATTTGTAAATACAAAAAAAAAAGAAACCACTGCTTTAAAAGGAAACAATCGGATTATTTTTTTTTTTATAATTGTTTTATAATTTCATAGTATATAATTTTTTTTTCCAGGACCTGACTCCAACTCTAATATAGGCTCATCCCCTCAAAAAATGATAAATATGAGCGATTTACATGAACAGTTCCAATCGAAAAAAGAGCAATTAGGAGTGGTAAATATTATTTTTATTATACAATAAAAATGATACAATCAATATGCGCTTTATAGTTTTATTTTTATACGTAGCTCTTACGATATATTTTCTTCCTTTGTTTCATCTTTAACTTACTGTTTGTTGAGTTTTCTGTTTATGTACGAGCTTGTTGCTTATAAATTTTATTTATATCACACTTATTACAACAACCTCATAATAATTTATAATATCAACAGATGCAGCACTGGGCTCCTCCAACACCTTTAACGGGTCGGAAGTACCTGAAGGCAAAGGATGTGACAAATACTGCTCTGACTCCAAATCCGACGCAGAGTGTAATTCGCCTACAAACTCTTTTAGTGGGATGTCAAGCTCTGCCGTCCGAAAAACTTTTGGAGATGTTTAAAAATCGTTCGCCTGAAATCCAGACTTTTGTGGAGTCCAAAATCCAAGGTTTCGGAAAGATGTTCTGCGAGGCATACTCGCCAAAAGTGACTGAACAAGCTGAGAATAACTGTATTGATTATGGGAAGAAGCGTTTGCAGTCTGCACAAACGCTATTCTATAAAGTTTTAGAATTAGTTTTAAATGACGAAAAGTCAAAGAAACCGAACTTTGATGTTATGGTAAACTATCTTTTTTTTCCACTTATTACATTTTTTGCAACTAAAAATAAATAATCACAATTTTTTTGTTATAGATTTTGTTAAAGAATCACGATTTCCTTCAGTGTTTATTCGCATGCTGTTGCGAAATTGTACTTTATTCATACCATTACAAGGAAAGAACTTTCCCTTGGATCCTCAAAGCTTTAAATATAGAAGCTTATTTATTTTACAAAGTAATCGAGGTTATCGTTAAAGTAGCCGTCGATCAGTTAACTCGTGACATGGTCAAGCACCTGAATCGCATCGAGGAAATGATTCTCGAGTGTTTAGCCTGGAAATCCGGCAGTCCTCTGTGGAGGGCTCTTAAAGACTGTGAAGAAGGAGTTCCTTCCTATGAAGATGTCGCCCTTCCTGGCACATTCGATTTAGTTGACCCCAATGCACCAGGTCAACCTGTCCTCAGAAGGATCGCCATTGATAGAGGAGCACATCACGATGTTCTCCAGAGTCCCATATCTTCTGCTTCCGAGAGATTCCAGTCCCCGGTACCTTCCGGACTCGCCAAAAAACGCCTCTTCTCAGATGCAAAACCTGGCAGTGCCCAGAGTGTTTTGAAAGCCTGTGGACAGAGCTTACTGTCACGTCTTACAGATCAATCTCATCCCACAAGAAACGGTGTCGGACCTGTGTCGAGCACACCGATCGTCACCATGAACCGCGATCAGAGCAAGCCGCGTCGCACTGGTTCACTGGCTTTGTTCTTTAGAAAATTCTATAATCTTACTATAACACGAATGCAAAACTTGTGCCAGTCGCTCGAAATCACAGATCTTGATCTTAAGCGCAAAATTTGGACGATATTCGAGTATTCGGTGAAAGAGCGAACGCATCTCATGAAGGACCGGCACCTTGACCAGATTCTCATGTCAGCGGTCTACGTAATCTGTAAAGTCGGCAAGATCGGCAAGAATACCTTTACAGAAATTATGCGTTGCTACAGGTTCCAGCCGCAAGCTGAGTCGCACATCTATCGTTCGGTCCTCATATCTACAAACATTGAGGACAACTCTGAGGGAACTTTAGAGAACGGCAACAGGTAAGATACATATTGAGTTATATTTTATTACTTAATTTTCTTTCTTTTGGATCAACTTCATAAAAAAGCTCTCATAAGATTTTTTAATTCCCTAATCTTAAAAATGGTCATTTGTGCTTACAGAAACAGTCATGTAAATAACGCGTGTCCGCCTACGCCATCAGACATGGCCAGCACCTCGCGTATCTACGGCTCTGAGGAACGCGGTGACCTTATAAAGTTCTACAATACTGTCTATGTACCCGAGGTCAAAGACTTTGCCAAAAAACTTGGCCTTACTGAAGGTAGTGTCATGAACCTCACACTGAGTCCACTACCACGGGGCAGGACGATAACTCATACCAGCTCGCCCGTCAGACGCGTTACCGATAGTGTCATGACGCGTGTGCTGGATCCCAAGGAAATTGCAGCATCACCGGCACCACAATTGCACTACTGCTTCAATCGCAGTCCGGCCAAGGTAAATTAAATTAAATGAATCATTCAATTTAGAACATCTTTAATAATAAAATCCAAAGCCTCGATACATCATGTTGATTTGCCTGTTGCTTTAGGACTTGGAATCGATCAACAGAATGCTGACGTCGATTGACGCGCGAAGATGCGTAGGAAAGCGGTTACTCTCCGACGACACGGAGATTCCATTATCGCTATCAGACAACGAGCCAGCGTGTAAGAAAATGATGACGAACGCGACAACGTTCGTCGCTCGAAAACTGGAGAACATTATCGGTGATCGTCGCACGCAGAATCAGTAGACGATCTGTTGAACGGGTAACGCATAGGGCAAACCACATGGTAGATGGTTGATCAGTGTTAATTCGCAAAGTAAATGCATTTCGAGGAAAGGGCTCATATATAACAAACTATTCAGTTTTTTCGTATATAAACTCTTGCTTTGAAAGTACTTGCAACATATTTCGACCGATTATCTAGTTATCGCTGCCCTAATGTTATGGAATGAGTCAGAGGTGATAATCCTCTAGCGCTTCGGCTGACGTCACGTAGCGGCCACGAGTCGCACCTGTGAGCGGCTCGCTGCGCCAAATGTAAATCGACTGCGCGTCGGCAATACTGCCAGAACAGAAATGCGTGATACAACAAACAATTGGCTATTTGAATTATCGGAACAGACAAGAAGTCCTAAGTGGAACGAAGAGATGGAGGCATTGCTGATTGTAATAATGTGATTTATTGATTAGAATTCTTATTTAAAAGAATGAATTTGATAAAAATTTTAGCTAATAAGGCGAATCTCGTGATCTCGCAAACCACTGGAAGTACGCGAGCGCCTCTTATTCTACTCGTGATATTAGAATGGACATTCGAAAATTACGGATGTATTTCAAGTAAAATTGTAATCAGTCAAGCTCAGTTCACTTGAACGAAACGTATTTAGCGTAACTTTAATCCACGTATTTTTAAAGGACTTAATCAATTCAAGTTTCTACTCCGGAATATGACTGCTTGTAATCATTATTTTTTCACTTTAACGAATCGAAGGCGACTCTTGTTCATCAGTTTTCTAAACCGGACTCTCGCATGTTAACTTGGAACCTCGTTAGGAACCACTTATTCTGATGGTAGTCACGCAAACAATTCTTTTAAGAAAGTCAAGCAGTGTTTAAAAGAGTTAACATTTAACAGTTCATAAACCGCCTCCTTCAATGCTTGTAGAACGCATAATAATGGCGTAATAATTAATTAACACGAATGTTAACTTGTAGTTGCAATGTGCGCATGCAATAAGGTGCTTTATCTTGGTTAATAATAAAAGTTTTAGTTTTTCATTAACTTTGCACAGCATTAGGCATATGCCTATTGTTTTTGCACCAATTATATTTGATCATTTTATGGCGGTGACTCACCTTATATATAATTTTAATTAATACAATTTCTTATTTTATAAGTTTCTATAGAGTTATGATAAATTTAACAGAGGAATTGTTAGAGCTTGAACTTGTACTTTTTACCATCACATAAACATATTTTTGATTGCAAAAAAAATACACGACTTTCTATAAACAAGTAGATTTTCAAAAGCTTAATCGACGGTAAAAATTTAAAATATTTAAGCTATAACAATTTATTTAAGGTTATTAATACTTGGCTCATCTTGACTATATCACATACATAAAGTATCAGAAAATAAACTTTATAGTTCTGCACTGATTAATTAGAAAGTAAATTTTCTAAAAAAAAGTAACAAACTTGGCATTAAGCTTAGAAATCGAAATTTTGAGGTGGCTCGTTTAGTGCGAGCAACTATTATATATATGTATGTATGGTTTGTAATTGTCAAACTGAATCAATACATCATAATTTAATACATTTATAAAATTTAATTGATGTTTCATGTTCATTGAAAATATTTCTAATCTAAACTTGGTTTGAATGTGGGTATTGTTATTTTTAAAGCTTTAGTTATAATTATAGTTGTAATACTGACTATGAATGATAATTTGAGAGAGAATGTGCCAAAGGGACTGCTATAAAAGATTTCAAGTTTTCTTTTCTTGTAGATTAGTCTAAAATGAAGTCTAGTTATTACTGAATATTATCATGAGCTTACCGTTCCACTTAATCAAATAACATGATATATTGATTTATAATAGGAAGATTATAAGGACTTCAGATTAATTTTGCATATATAGATCATAAATATTATAAGTTCATAAGAGAGATGAATATTAGAAATTGTACAAATTGGAATACGAAAAGCTTCATGATTTTTCATTGTCATATTGAATATTAGTGAACAGTATCGAGGCACATTATATCCATCTTGATGGCATATATGGTAAGTCAACAGTTAGACTTATCGGTTAAGCACACTTGTTGACGCATGGAAACAAAAGGATCATGGAAGAGTAATGAAGAATTAGGTAGAATCTGAATCTAAGATAAATTCATGTTATATAGTCACATATTTTTCTGAGTGCATGTGATATGTATTTGTTATTGTATTTTGTAATTTTGTGCACAAAAGAGATTTGCTGAAAAATTTTTAATCAGAATATAATAATTAAATTGTGGTCTGTATATATTATATATTGATATATAAATAAATTGATATCTAAAATCACCGTTACTGTTTTTTTTTTTTAATAACGATTGTAAATCCTTCAAATCCTTGAATTCATAGTACTGTTATAATTTTCAGTATTCAATTTGTTTTTCCTGTTTCATGTATAGTATCTGTACATAGTGTCAACAATGTTTATATTCAATTAACTAGTGTCATACGGGATGGATACAAGTATATGTCAACAAGGTAACTGAAATAACAACGAGAAATCGAACAACGTGTACCCTTAATTTTAAACATTTTATTATGATTTTTTATAATCCTGTATCATCATTGTAATATTGACTCGGCAGATTCAGTCTGCTCAACTTATTCAATCCGTCGATCATTTATCCTTTCTATATACAATAGAGACAATGGCAAAAGTAAACTAAAACTCAATCGAAGCTTCTTCTAAATTCTAGGTGCTATCGACAGGTTTATTTAAGATGATGGAACAGAGTCTTGGCAGCGCAGTGGTCTATGCAGCTCATGTAGTCGATTATCTCTTCGACACAGGTCTCGGTCGTCTGGGTTCTTGAGGTCACGCGGTCGTTGCAGGTGTTCAGCTTTTCCTGGAGCTTCGAACACTTCTGTGTTGCGGTGCACTTCTCCTGCAACAAGCAACGCAAGCACATCAGTGTGCATTCTAACCTTCCAAGCGATGTAACGACCCATTACGGCCTGTGTCTAGACGCTTCTGACATTCGCAGCACGATCCAACGCCTCAAATACAGATGACTCCGTTTTTCGTGGAGCAGTCGACTTCATCGTTTATTTATTGTTTTTCATTTTTAATGGATTACATAACGGCAACGCTAGTATTAGACAGATAGACGAGAGAGACTTACCCGTAAAATTTTCTGCGGGTCAACCAGCTCACCCTCCTCTTCCTCGGCCCTGACTGTCGGCGCGAGGCTCTCGAAGAACGACCAGAGCATAGACATCTTCTTCGTCAGTTTGTCCTGCAGATGTGCGGTTACTCCTTGAGGTTATGCGTCTTAGACAGCCGGTGGGTTTCCGTCCTGTAGAGGTCTAGGAAAGGAAAACACAAAGTAGACTCTTTTGGGGAGCGACGATCGCACGGCACAATAGCTGCAGTATCGTATCGTAGCAGACGAGGTGCTGAGCTTAGCAGCTATACCTATAGTTATTGGTTGCAAATGGCGGACGAGTAGCGCGACATCTGCGAGTATTCTAAATTCTCCCACTTCCCACTTCATTTTTTTTTCATTCTCGAGAGGAGAGTAAGTAGCGCCGTCTTTGTTTACTGGACGTTTTCTCATGCAATTATAAATCGCGCACCGCGAGATGCGCGTTTTTAGAGAGATCATTCATTATAGCCTCAAATTCTGCCTATTCTTTCATTTTATGGTCATCCCTTTGCTGAGTTTTTCGCTAACGGTATAAAAATAGTAGGTATACTTAATGTTCATAGAGACGTAAAAGCGATATAAATATAACGAATCGCTCGGACTCCGAAATCTCATCATTAGAGGCTAGGAGGCTATGCTAACGAACGCCCGAAGAAAATCACACACACGACCCTGAAAGTAAACAATGTCTTTGTCAAGCCTAAAAAATCGACTTCAAGCTAGTCGGCAAAAGAAAAACAAAAGGTTCAAGGAACAAAGTGGCCAACGCTGTTGCCCGATAATACCGCACGAGTATTACATCCTCGACTTTTCAGAGAAAATAAACACATGCGCGCGTGCGTATACAGCTGGCGCTAGACAACTGAATGCATTTGCATTGCTCATAGCCAGCAGCGATTCGAGGCAGAAGCGGAGATTCCGAAAGGGAAAAGAAAAATTACATTCTGTCCGTGCACACACTTCGCACACGCTTTGCACTCGTCGGCGACTTGAGTGCGAAAAAGAGTGGGAAAGCATCATACCTACATCAGATCGGCAGTAGGATAGAGAGCAGCCATACGTGTGTGGACAGCACAGCGCATATATATAGTAGGCAATAGTAGGGCCCGAAAAAAAAAACACGATTTGCCAGTAAAGAAGCGACGAGGAAGAGGTGCGTTGTCTACCGGACGTAGCTCCC
Organism: Cecidostiba semifascia; assembly: GCA_900474235.1. Taxonomy (NCBI): domain Eukaryota; kingdom Metazoa; phylum Arthropoda; class Insecta; order Hymenoptera; family Pteromalidae; genus Cecidostiba; species Cecidostiba semifascia. The sequence goes on from UCQR01001215.1 coordinate 9,843, forward strand.
TGTCTTGGTGTGAGCGGTGAGGAGTCAGTTGGGTATAGAGGAAGTGGAATTAACCTGAGGAGCATCATCGTAGAGGAAGCCCTTCGCAAGAGAAAGATCGATGCTCGCCGCGAATTGGAGGTTAGGCTGCGCCAAGCTCCCGATGCTGCTGCTCAGGTAGTATATTGGTATAGACAAACACGATTCGACTTCGCAGCGGCTTTCCGGCTGGAAATCGAGCTTTCAAACGGAGAAGGATTTGGGACTTTATTGTTGATCAATTGAGAAGAGGGAATCATCACTAGTCCAGGAGATATATTTTATATACATATTTCGAAGCTAGAGTAAGAAAGTCGAGGTCCCCTCATTAGTGGCTCAATGAAACTCGCAGCTTACAAGTGCCTTCCTGCGGAAACGGTAGCGGCGACGACGAATGCTTGTGTCCAGCAGCAGCAGCAGGAAAAGAAGAGGCTCTCTGTAGCCAAGTCGTCGTCGTCGTCGTCGAGTTGAAAAAAAGCACCTCTCCCGAATGGATGATGCTTGCTGGCAATGAACGGCATGGAGAGACATGGACATGGACACGGCCATTCGCACTCTCACCATCATCGTCACCACCATCATCACCACCATCCGTCTCATCATCACTCGGACAGTGGCAGCAGCTCCTCTTCTCATCACCACCACTCGTCGCACAGTAACAGTGCACAGAATGTCTCTCACAATTCTAACTCGGTGGCCCACCAGCAGCATCACCACCAACCCCCTCAGCAGCAGGTTGTGTCTAAGCACAACCATGGTCAGCCCCCACCACTGCAAAAAGATTCCAGTGGTGGGTCCACAGCTAGTGGACCTGTTACCCCACAGAAACCTAGGAACTACAAGCTGCTGGTGGATCCATTTTTGAAAAAGGGAGCTACCAAAGTTTATAGGTACGATGGGCTTGTACCTGGTGACCCTACGTATCCTGCGGTCCAAGTGAGGGATCCACGCTCCCAGTTAACCCGAATATGGACAAGGTTAGATAAGTTGGATTTGCCTGTGCCGAGATTCAAGATTGACGCTAATTATTGTGGTGATCCTCCTCCCTTAGAAGTAACTTTTTGCCATTTAAATGATAATATTGATAGGACTTTTCTTACTGATATGGTTCAAAAGTTTGGACTAACAGAAGAACTAATGATATATTATCATCCTGTAACAAATAAGCATCTTGGCATAGCAAGAGTTGTTTTTGAAACTACAAAAGCTTCTAAAGCATGTGTAGAAAAACTTAATAATACTTCTGTAATGGGTAAAGTGCTGAGGGTATTTTTGGATCCCTTCGGCGATGAGTGTCGAAAGCTTTATGAAGATTTGACTGTAGAAAAAAAAGTCGAGAAGAAAGTAGAGAAAAAAGTCAAGGAAGAGCCCCAGACTCCAGCCCCAGTTATTCCACCAACAACAACGATTAAGGTAAGCATTTTCTGACCAATTCTTAAATACCATATCAATTTCACTCATGAACTACTGTACGATTTTGCAGAATGAGGTGGAACAAAACAAGAGGGGACAGACACCTCTGGCTTTGGAAAAGACTTCAACAACGACAACCGATGAAAGAGACAGCAGGCATAATAAAAAGTCAAGCCACGACAAAAATAGAGATTCATATGTAGAGAATTCAAGGTTTGCTAGTAAAGTAACCCCCAACTTTCGCGGTGATTATCCGACGCCTGGCGGTACCAGTACTAGCAGCAATGATATGGGCTTCGGTACTCCCAGTGAACTGAACTATCCCAGCAATTTCTCCCAGAACTCAACGCCAGCTAGTAATTACGACTACTTCTACGGTAATTACCATCACCACCATCACCCACCTCCACATCATCACGCAGCTGCTAATCCAGCAGCAGCCAACTTTATTGGAGGCTTACCACCTCCTGGGGTTACCCAGCAACAAAACCTTTTGAACCAGGCAAATGCTGGTGTTTGGTGGCCCAATGCTGGAGCACCAGAGGCTCGAAGTGCGGTGTACCCACCAAATGCTTCCTGGCCGCCTCCAGGTGTCATACCACCTGACGGCGCCCTGGTTTCTATGTCGACAGTCTCAGGTCGCAACGAACTCGCAGCCACTAACTCTAAACCAACCGGCTCTAAGAAGAAAGACTCGGACTCTCCCGTGGATTCGGATTCGATTCACACGCCAACGAAGGAACAGCGCCGAGGCGAATCGCCGACAGAGCAACGCAAGACACACACTGAAAACTGATTTCGTGCGTTCAAAGT
>UCQR01001216.1:0-14052 GCA_900474235.1 Cecidostiba semifascia
AGAGAGAGAGAGAGAGAGAGAGTGAGAGAGTACTTGTAGTCCCAGATATGTAAGAGAGAAAATATACACCGGGCAAGGGGTGCAATATAGCATCTCGTTGCACCCGAGCTATATACATACACGTATATAATGACGATTTCTTTCTCGATGAGCCGCGTGCCGCATCGTCATGGCGACGCGCCGTTGTTTTCGCGTGCATCGAGTTCCTCTCTCTCTCTCTCTATCTCACTTGTGAGGGGCGCCAACTGAAGCTGAGGGAGAGAATTGAAGCTCGAGGGCGATACGTTATGTGCATCGCACTCTGGATCTCTACTACAATATACTGCAACTACGTCGAGGATATGTGCGGAGGCCCTTGTGCAGCAGCTAGCACACATGGGGTTTCGAATTTTAATGCGAGCTCGGGTTTTAGCTTCACCCTATATGCGCGCCGCCGCATCGTGCTGAAATTCCCGACGATCATCATGATTCTTCGCGTGTTTTTTCGGAATATTAAAATTCAAGGGCTATACGAGGGATGAGCTATTCGCGAGGGGTGGATTTTTTTTCTTTTTTTCGAAAATCGACATTTTGAGCAGCGTTATAATTGCAATTTCGAAGTGGCTAATTAAAAAAATTGTTGGAATACTTGAATTTCAATGAATTTGTCTCTGTATAGTTTACGAATATATTTCTTAGTATCTGACCCAGTAAAACATTCAACCCCCAGAAAAAGCAAACTGGTTGTTTCAATCGAACAGTGTACTTCAAGCAACTTACAACATCACGCTCGAGCGAAGCGTCAACTATTCCTCTGTACCGAACTCTTCCATCAGCTGTGTAACGCGAGAGATAGAGAACAAGAGAGAAAGGGAGAGTATGTACAGCCAGTGGCGCTACGCTGCGCTGGCCACGCGACTGCATCGTCTGCTGCAGGATGCACACGCGAGTATTACTGCAGTGGCTGCACTATATATGTGTCGCGGAGCCACCGGGGATTCACGGCGGAAGCTTTTCTCTCTCTCTCTCTCTCTCTCTCTCTATACTTGCTCGCTATAGCGCGCGCCTATCTCGCAAACACGCGCACAAAGTAGAGGGGGAACAGGTGTGCCAACATCGCTCGCGCTAATCCTCCTCGGTTCTCCTTCTCCATTCTCCTTCTCTCTCTGTATATAGCTTTTCTATCCTGTGTATGTGTGCAAGAGTATAACTCTTGGGCTCACGAGGAAACGCTGCTCAGCGAAGTAAAGCGGGCTCTTTCTCTGCTGCGGGTCGAATTTATGATTTTTTTGGACTTTCGTTGCGTGAATTTTTTGAGCTCGGTGTATATATGGATGAAAAAGGAGAATTTATGGGCTTGTATTTTTACTGAGAAAAAACGAACTGGCTCAAGAATTTTTTACGGGCATTGTTTGAAGAGAGATTATTTCCCTGTTAATTGCATTTTATTTGCTTATAATCAAATCACACGACAGTTATTTTTCTTTGATCATCTGCAGGTCGAGTGAGTATAATTGAATTTTACCTCTTTCTCTCTCTCTGATGCACTCGATATCGTGACGTGATGACGCGTAATATCGATGCACGCGCAGTATAAAACGTGCCCATAACGCGATATATGCAGCTTTAATTCAAAGCGCAATGAAAGAATACGTCGACGCGCGAGCGCTTCGATAAGTAGCCAATTGGATTTAAAAAACAATTCACTCGAAAGTGCCGGCAACATCCGGCCGGTGATAAATTCATTTAAATCACGGTATGACCTGATTAATCGAATTCGCTCCCCTCCCCCTATTTGATGCACCCAGGCGCAGTAGCGGTGTATTGTCGCGCATAAAAGCGCGCTTTATATGCGCTCGCCCTTCATTGTTATAAACAGCCCGTCGATGCATTATTTACTCGCGCGTATTGCAGTTACCGATAAACAAGTGATTACTATACGAACCAATCGAGCTCGTATATAATAATATCTCCGCCTCGTTCGCATTATGCAATTTCCGCATCCACGTATAAAATGTATACAATACGCGCTGCATGCAGCATCAGGCTTTCGATAGAAAATTACACAAGAGCGCTCGCGTTTCTTTCCTGCAGAGCATATACGCGTTTCGACTCTTCCTTTGAGCTCGTGACGGCATGCCCACAGTCAATCCATATTTCGAAATTGGATGTGGCTATAGTCTGGACGGCCTTTGACCGCCAGATCGAACTACAAGGGGCTCACACGCTTCGTTGGTTTTCCGACACTGCGCGTTTTCTCGTCTGGCGCTGTATATAGATATAGATTGTAGCAGGCAAAGAAACTTTTGAGGAAGTATACTCGTAATTTCGAAATTCAATTCAATAATTAAAATTCTACAACAGAAGATTCAAAAGCAGCGCAGTCAAAGTTTTTTTCATTCCAAGCTCACCAGTATTGTACTGTATCCATCAGGTATACTTTTTTAAAATGTATGCACTTCTAGAATACGCGAAACTCTCACTTGCAAATATTTAAAAGTGCAGTAGCAGCAGCCCGTTGAAATAGCCGGCAAGATTTATGACTCGCTCCTTATAAAACAAACGCACGAGACATGAATAAAAATGCAAAAAAGGAGAAGCAGCAAGACGTAAAAGCCAGAGGAGATCGAGCGCATGGACGTGGCGAAAGATATCGGGGTCATCCCTTTTTGCCTCGTCCATATATAGAGGAACAGCAGCAGAGGAATGATATCGTATCGACGAGAGAGAAAGAGAGATAGAAAAAGATAGACCAGCACTTTCTCTCGTAGCCTCGCTTTTCTCTCTTTCGATCGGCTTAAAAGGCCGCGGCTACTATCCCGGAGTTCTTCATATTAGCTCTCGCGCCTCGTCCGAGATCTACTCTATCGCTACGCTATACTCCTGCAGGCGAGAGCGAGATCGCTTTGCCATTACCTCGTAAAGTGCGCGCTATCCGTCTTTGAGGTAGTATCGATGTGTGCGTGTATATGTATAGCTGTATATAGCAGCGGCGGCGGTGCGACTATCTCTATTTCACGGGTAGCTCGCGCAGTAGAGAGAGTTTTCAGTCTCTCGCGGAAGATTATACGATCGTCCCCCTCGCAGACCTTCCACGAGTGCGCAGCATCGACGTGCATAGGTATATAATTTTATGCGCTTGCACGCGCGTATTACCGGCACTTACTTATGAAAAAAAAATTGCCGGTTATTGAGACTCATTTGGAGGATAGATGCAGGGTATTTGTGCGGTCATTGAATATAGGAGGAATTTGTATGCGAACGAAATTATTAAAAATCATTTTTCGTTTTGAATTTCAATTGAATAGCGTTTTAACAACCTATTGCGAAGCTATTATACGATTCTCTGGTGTGAATAACATTACGACAACAAGTGAGCAGCTTAACTCTGGGGAAAAGTATATATACAAGCAAAGTTTTGCATGCCCTCGTCGTCGTCGTTATAAGTATTGGCCGATAACGGAAATTCTTCGATCAGTTCTTCAACTACATAAAAAGTCCGGTCTCTCGAGCAGAGCACACTGCGCTCCACGCGACGAAGTGGGACAAAAGAGACAAAAAAAAGCAGAGAGCAACAAGAGAGTAAGTCGATATATATGTATAGGTATATACAGAGAAACCAGCACTGCTCGGCTTTTCCGAGGGGAGCGGCGCGAACACTGGTAGTATACGTTCTCCATCCGATAATATTTCTTAAGAAAATACTGGTAAAGCACGAGTAGCTTGGGCAAGTACAAACACACTTCGTCGTTCTCTCTCTCTCTCTCTCTCCCTGCGGTTGAATCTTCACGTCCAGTCGCGCACCCTGGACAAACAGCGTTATATAACCTTCTCGTCTTTGTGCGTTAGCCTGTTTGCTCGTCTTGCGCGACGGCGTTTTGTTATATACGGAAATGAATTATGACATTGCGAGGAATTATTAACACGATGATTATGGCAGTTTATTGTTGATGAGGCTTTGACTTTGGCGAATTATGTTAGGGGATTTTTCAATGTCGAAAAAAAAAAATTATTTCTTCTGGGTATAGGTACACGTCAATATTTTATGGAGAATGATGGCCAGATATGTATACCCGCGACGACGAATGGCTTAATTTGCAAAGTGCTTTTTGATTTATGACAGTAACGAGAGTCACCAAAATTTTTATCTGCTTATTCAGCTTGTATAGAGAGCACTTTTAATCTGTCCGATAATTCATAATGCCTATATATACTTGTTGATGAAGCACATTTCATCGAGTTGGACTCCGTTTAATATTAATTTCTCATTTGAAAAAGTCCTCTTCATTTCATAAATACCTATTACAAGATTCATGCTCCGGGTACGTCGCATTTATATAACACAAAATTTGTCTCGTTGGGTAAATTCTGTAGTCCTCTCTAATATCACATACCTTCCCCCTTTTTCAAACAATATATGTCCCTTATATATCTCTGTAGCGCATATTATAAGCCTTTCCGGCACGCGCGCGCACACACTAGCTATACGCCGACAAATCATTGTCTCACATCCGCGTATAGCAAAATCAATATTTGCCTGGGCCGAATGTTCACTCTCTGTCTCCCGTATACGAGCGCGCGCTATATCGTGTGTGTGTTCTTGAGCCCCACCGTCTACTCCTGATGTGTAACTTTTCTTTTAATTTCATTTTCCGGCAAATATACACACTCGTTCCGAATATACTTACTGAGAAAATATTCTTACTCGACAGTCGAGCATAATTATATTTTTTGTTTTACTTTTTCGTATTGTAGCGTAGCGTGTTTTACTCGTGTCAGTAATAATAATTATGGAGTATTAAATGCAGCTTTTCACCAACTAAAACTCTATTACACGCAAAGCCGGATCATTGCGAGAGAGATCTATTATTCCAAAGCAAAAAATCACTAAGAACAACCTGATTATTCCGGCTAAAACCTGATTAATTTTCCACCCATTGTGTTGGCGTACATAATTCCCTAATACCCGAGAAGCTCGTGGGTGCGCGATACCAGAAAGTCGCGCGAACAGCAGCAGCAGCGGCAGTCCTAAATACGAGAATAATAAAAAAAGGCGCCGGAATCCCAAAGGCACACATGGGATAAATGGCTCTCGCGCTTATAAAAATGCGGCCCAGTAAGTGTAGCAGGCCGCTCTGGCAGCAGGTATAAACGCACGAGAAAGAAGCTTCCCGGCAAACTTTAAGCCGGCGAAACTAATACTTCCTCGTCGAGATCGAGGGAAGCCGAGAAAGAAAGAAGGAGGAGAAGAGTATATAGCGTAATAGGCGGCTACATCAGGGACGATGAAAAAAAGCGAAAAGACGGAGTATGTGTATACGGAGGGAGGGAGAGAGTTTGGGAAAACGTGCGTCAAGCCAAATAAAACTTCCTGTATTACACGCTATATATGTATAGTGTATAGTATACAGTAGCCGCTGTTTTTCGGGATCAATGTACGGGAAAATTGTTTGCCGCGCGCGTTCGGCCCAGCGCTAAATATACCAGTAAAAGGTCGGCTATGGACAATGCGATCAATCGGACTGCGAATAATTGTATTTTTACGAGAGAAAGCCAACACCGAGCTGCCTCTTTTGTGAGAGATAAAGGGTCGTCATCGTCGTGTTATCCGCCGGTGCGGCGATATTTTAACGAATTTGATTGGAAACCGACGAGCTTTTTTTCGCGCCTCTTTTATTGTGCATTTATAAGAGATCTGTGGAATAAATCATTTCGGCGTATATGGGATATATGGATATTTATGGTGATTTGATGACACCCATTATGCGCGTCCGGTGTAGTGGAACGCGAGAGCGCGTGCGATCCCAACTGCCCGGTGGACAATGATATATTTTATTCAGGAGTATCGCATGCCTTTCATGCGTGAAACACGCGCTCGATAATTTTCACGAAGAATCGGTAGAGAAAAATCAGGTAAAAATAGTCAAGCTTATATAATAATATTATAATACGTGAATATACACAGAGTCTGACAAATAAACAAACGCGCGCGGGCAGCTCTGCAAAGCAATATCGTGGTAGTCCGCCGCTTTGCAAAAGACAATAGAGCACTTATCGTGGAAAAAGCGAGCCTCATTCGCAGCATACCTACTCCTGATGCCTCGAGTGCGTACTCGAGTATTATACCTAGCTATATATACAGCAAAACTGGCCGGCCAATCGACGAAAAGAGGTCACGCATGGAGTGTGTGTGTGCGTGTGTGTGTGTGTATCTATATACACGCAAATCATCCTCTGGCTATAATTCTTCGCATCAGTATATAGCCGTCGGCGAAAAAAAAAATCTCTATTCGGACCAAAAGCAGCGCGCGCCGACCGCCTCATTATCGAGCGTATAAACGTGTATTATATACCGCAGCAAAGTGCGCGCACACGTGCGCGCCCGAAAGAATGCCTTTGAGCGGTGGGCAGCTAGGCTCGTAAGTACAGAATCTTGTAAGGCTCTCGGGGGGTCAATCTCTCTCGACGTATCCTTCCGCATTTGCATCGAGTATAGTCTCTATCCGCAGCGCGTGTATATACGTATTACATACACATATATAGACTTGCAGTTGGCTGCACATACACGCGTGACAGGTGCCGCAGCTGCAGCAGCAGCAGCAGCGTCGTCCCCAGAGCGCGTCTCCGGACACGGAACTTCGCTTAAAACGGCGCTCGAGGAGATTGATCGCCGCGCTTTATGGAATCTCGCCTCGGCGACGAGCTGGCTTTTGTACGAATCGCCTGGCTATATATGTGAGAGAGAGAGAGAGAGAGATGAGAGCATATAGTCGCGTCGTGTTATAATAGCAGACCGAGATTTTACTTGAGCCAAGCGCTGTGTGTTTGATGTACCTATATATGTATACGTATATACAGGAGATATTGTTGCCGGATGGGATGGGAGGGGACGCAAGCATTTTTCACACTTGCGGCAAGGAGATTAGGCATTATATACAGGAGAGGAAGCGGAGGTTTGGCTCTGCGCGTATACGTGTGAACGGAGATTTTTCAGTTTTTTTTTCAGCAGGGGAGGAGATTGAGATCGATGCTTCTGTTGCGGTGCCTTTTTTGTCTATAATATTCGAGAAAACGATTTGTTCGTTTTTATCTTTCCATTTGGATGCATGCGATTTCAAAACAAATGTTGGATTGGATACTGTATAGTTGTACAGTTCTGCGAAGAAATAACTGTATTGACTTTGAAAAAGAAAATGGCTTCAAATGAAAAACTCTGTTTATTTACATCACGTTCATTGCAAGTGTACGTATGAATTGTATACTTGCGTCGAAAATACGTGAACAATGCTATATAGTATAAACACACTGCAAGAGTTAAATATAGAATTACAGGAAAACTCTTTTTACATCAGCCAGCACTTCGTTACAGTTATGAACAATAATCAAAGAAGCTTGTTCCATGCTGTTATAGCTTTCAGTGTTGATTAAGGATCGCTTCTCGAAAGTGTTGTAGATGGAACACTTTAATTTCGTTTGTGTAAGCGATACGGAGAGAGAGAGAGAGAGCTGAACTCACTAAAAAGCCTATTTCAAAATGCTTTCCACTTGCTAAGTAAATTTTCTTGTAAGCGTTGCTTCTGGATTTCAAGAAAAATAGGCATTCATATGCGCGATGATTCTTTTCCGGGTCGCGACTCTATTTTGGTGAACTAAAAACATACGCACGGGAGATGAATTGCGGTCGAAAAACTCCGGTTTTATTATGAAAGTTGCGCTCTCGTTTCCGATATATCTTTAGAAAACACGCTCCTGGAACAATGCGTTGATGTAGCATCAGGGAATCCTGCGAAAATTGATTTCAATTATGAAAAATAAACTGAAAAACACGCGCATGCATCCATTTAATTAAGTAGATTTACATATTATATACGTATATTGTAATCGAGCGATTCACACGAATCCGTATACGTCTGCAGCATATACCAGAGGCGTAATACCAGGCAAATTTTTTGAATCTCTCAAATGCCGAGGCCCTACACAGGAGCAGGTTTAATTCTTCGAATACCATCAGAAATAGCTCGAATTCGCGAATTTAAATACGGAAAAAAAAATCTCATACTCCAAAAAGAATTAAACTTCGCTGCAGTATGTAGCGCTATACCGGCACGTTCGTCCACCCACGACTAGAGCTCTGAAAAATCGAGAAGCAAAAAACCAAAGCCAACCTCGGCTCTTTGTGTTCACAGGCGGCGCTCCTAACGAGACACACACGAGGAAGGAAGCCAGCGGACACAGCGCTAAAAAGAGGCTGAAAGAGAGAAAGAGAAAAATCCCGATCGATCGCACATTTTTTTCGCTCTGAAAAGAAAGACCTCGGTAGCCGGAATTCCGGCGACCAGGACGTGTACGTGTGCTCTCCTCCTCGTCGTCGTCGTCGTCGATGACGTCGGGTCGTTGCTCGCACCGCACGCATAGCTGGACGTGTTCTCCGAGTATCGGCGGTTCTTTTTTTTTTTAATTGCGCGCTCGTGGAAAATTGCAATCGGTAGACGGCAATTTCATATACGCGAGTGGCCTGCGGGATTCTCTACTCTCTATGAGCACCGACGAGACTGACTCGTTATGCGGATCGCTCGCGGTGAAACGATGTCTATATAGGTAAAAGAGCTGGAGAGTTACGTGGAGCTTGTTGGACCCACTTGTCGAGTTCTTTGATGAAGCTTTGCGACGGGTTTGATCGTTTGGAAAATTCGAAGGACCCTATTCACTCGTAGCAATATGTAAGTTTGCTTGACGATGTGATTGTAAAAGTAAAAACATAATTTACTCATGTTTTAACCACGATTATACCGTTGAAACTTTCTCGTTGTTGCATAACTTTATACAAAAGTGTATACAGTATATAAGTTTACAACTTGCAGGAGTGACTTGACAGTCTCGTGCAAGAGCAGCTGATCTTTCGTTTGAATAACAAAGGCTAAGAAATTAAGCAAACAGAAGAGAACCGCGCACAAGATAACATTCGCGCGCGTAACAGCTCGAAAATAAAATAAAGGTATAACATATATAATACGGCAGCTCCAACTGCGTCCACTGCGTAGTCAATTGCAGCTAAGGAGCTGAAATTATCGCGATTTCGCGAGAAGGCTTACATAAAATTAGCTCCATTGTTCGAGGTACACACAGGAGAGTAAGAGAGAGAGAGGAAAGTGTAGCTGCGAAAAGCTGCATAGAGAGCGACGGTAATGGTCGTAATTTAAGGCATTAAACAGCGACGCACATAAACTCTATAAACTAGAGAGCTCTCTCTCTCGCTCCCTCTGTGTCTCGCACTGGGTGAAACTCCGAGTCTTGAACTTTGCAAACGCTATTATTACGCGCTGTCGCCATCTTATCCGACTTTACAAAGTCTATTTATGGATTGCATACACGAAAGTGTCGACTTGTCTTTTGGGCTAAATTTTCGTCCACTCATTGTTACCCTAATTAACAGATGCTTCTCGCATTGAGAGCTATAGACGCGTTAAAAATCGTGTACATACATCGCACATTACAACGAAAAACAATGGGAGAGAGAGCATTGAAAAACCGAGCTAACGAGAGATAATTTCTTTCGCGCAACGTGGAGAAAACAACAGCAGCAAAAAGCATCTAGACAATTTGATTCAAAAAATGTCAGCAGCGCGGAAAAGCAAAAGAGACTATAATGTATACGCGAAGAGTAATAAAGCGAGCGGATGCAGGCGCAAAAGAGAAGCAGCGACGCGCGGCTGCAGTAGCAGAGCAAAAGGTAAAACGCGCATGAGAAAGAGAAGAACAGAAGCCGAGAGCGAGTGCGAGCGAGCGCCGACGTGCCATTCGGATTTCGAATGTAAATTGTCTCCCGGTGGCTTGTGCGCAGTCAGGGTTAGTACGAGAGAGCACACCTGCGAATGAGAGAACGAGAAGGAGAAAGAGGGGTCGTGGAAACGAGCTGGAATTATGCCGATTCCCTCGCGCCGCTGCTGCTTCTGCGAATTAGACGCGCGCGGCTTTTTTACGGCCAGATTTTTACGGCCCCGCGCCCGCGTTGCTACTACTGCACTCTTTACGCGGCATTTTTCTCTAATTTTCTTTTCATTACGGGTAATTGTTGGTGTCGGCTCCTACTCGTCGGTAATGCGGGCCTCACGCGGCTGCAGTATATAGCGATATAGTATAGTTCTTGTGCTTTTCTGCGAACGCGAAAGCGAAAAGGGTGTCTCTTTGAATCATCGACTGTGCAGTATTGTATTATATATAGCTAGCGTGGCGAATCGTAATCCGTTGACAGCTGCAGAAGTAGCAGCGCTGTGTGACGAGAACCGGTCGAGCGTCAGTTATACAATTCTGATGGCAGTCACATCAAGGTCGATATTCGGCCTGATTAAATGGTGGATTAGGATAGAGCGACTAGTTTTTCTTTTGTCTCGAGTTTATTATGAGGACTCCGTGCAGTGAATGTAATATATGTTAATTCGCGATTTGATGGATTGTTTGTACCAGCGGTGTCATAACGAGCGACGAATGTTTTTGTTACAGCTGATGGACTGTGCGTTACTATTACTGTCTCGTGATATTGAATACAGCTGACTTGTTTATCTATAGATGTACACTGCAACAAAATCGTTAAATGTTTACAACTTAATTGTACTACGAGTCTATTTCTATGTTTTATACTCCCCCGTGCTTTTATACAAATTCTAATATAAATGAGAGTTCCGTGTGCATTATGATATATCCCACGCATCATCTCTAACAGCTATACATTGTTCTACAAACTCTGCGTAATCGAGCCACAATAAACGCGCCTCCGTTTTAATACAATTGCTCTGGATATAAGCTCGCAATTCCGAATTATGTAAAATATATGGCTATAATTTGCGCTATAATGAGATTCAGTACGCTGTGAAATTTTTCTCAGCCGTGAGAAGGAGACAATTCCTCCGCCAAAACGAATTTCCTCGAGAGTAATATAAAAATAAAACGTACAGCTCAACGAAGCCTCTCCGCAGGAATCCAGGAATCCTCGAGAGCCCGTCGTAAAGGTAGATGAAAAAAAAGAGGGTGCCAAGAATATAAGCCGCAGTAAACCGTCAAATTATCAATATCACCTCTTACTCGGCCGATATAGAATCGTCCGCGTTTTTCTCGCCCCCCTACAAAGACAGAGAGGGTGTATACATCCCCCTTTTTTCCCTCTATATACTCTCGCTTCCTTCCGGAAACGCATACGTATATAGGTATACATACACACTGCAGGAACTGCTCCCATCTTTTCAGCCATCCTGTCTGCGGTAACGAGAGGGTGAAATAAATGGCGACGCTGTATATCGCGCGCGCGCGCGCGCACACACACACACGTTGGTGCGCTTCGTTCCGTTTCGTTTCGTCTCGTTGCGCCCGGTCTGGTCCAATCGCCGGCGCACCAGTCGTTCTCTCTCTCTCTTTCGCTAACAAAGGGGGTTGAAAGAAAGGAGAAGCGAAAAAAAGTGCCGCGAGAGAGAGAGAGAGAGAGAGAGAGAAAGAAAAGGATGCGCGAAATATATGGCGGAAGAGGGAGAGAACGAAGGGAGTTATGGTGCAGGAGGGAAGGGAAAAGATGAGAAATGGCGTACAGTCGCGGATGGGGAAGTGAAGATGTTTCGCGCCGAGACATTGATATAATATTTAGGAAATTGCCGAGTTTAAAAGACAAGATTGATTTAAATTTTTTGCCAGACGCAATTCCGAGTTACACATTTCAGAATTAGCTGCAAAAAACGATTCTTTGCTTGAAAAGCGCGCCCTGTAAAATCTAAGAGTCTAAAATCGAGATACAAGCCATTTATAAATATTCAATGCAGCACGTGTATGATATATAAAAGAGCTGGTCCCAGCGATAGATACATGTAGCTCTCGAAATTTTTTTCTCCTCAGCCTCTATGTCTAAACTTGGCTCTTTCTCTCTGTATACTGCTCTATGCAGCGGCGGTACGCGCCGTCGAGCTCTCGGGCGCAAGAAAATGTCGTTAGGACCCGCCACTAAAGTTCTTCTGATATAGGAACACGGCTTGTACAGCGCTGTACTCGGCTGCTGCTGCTGCTGATGCTGGTTCCCAGAGCAACAGCGCCGACGGCGACGACAGAGTCAATGTTTTTATTTAAGGACAAGCCCCGGAGCACGCTAGAGCGAAATTTCATTCCGAACTTATTCATTCCCTTTTTTCGACGAGGCCATACTCTCTCGTCGTCGTGTGGCTGGCCACTTCTTATTCATTATTGGCCTGCTATATTTTGCCATTCGGCTTCGGCTTAATGATGCGCGAAACTGTTTCTTGCTTCGGAAACTTTGTATAGTTTTTGGTTGTACTGAATAATTTATGGCTTTCTAGGTCTTGCAGATGTGAGAGTTCAAAAATATTTACTCAACAAATAAAATGAGGAAATTCAATGAAATTATAGCAATCATCATAAGTTTGAGCAAAAATATCTCAGTATAATAAGCATACAGCCTCTTAGCAGCAAGCCTTCTTAATATACAACTCTCGAGCTCACACAGACAGAGCGACAATAACTCTGCGCTCGCGCAAGCTCTAATTTCCTTAAAAGAGCCAGAAACCAGCGCGGGGGAACACCATGCATAAACTGCCTCGGTGTCTTGCACCTCGTGTGCCGCCAACAACAAACCAGCGAAGCAGCAGTAAGGAAAACCGCCGCGCCGAAAGAACAGCGAGAAAGCCTTTTGTCCGCGTAATTTCGGCCTGTTTGCACAATGCGCCGAGCTAAAGAGAGAGAAGGAGAGAGAAGGAGTAGCAGCAGCCCTTCTGCCCTTTGTGCACATGCGAGGACGAGTGCATCTCTCGTCGCGGCCCCCTTGATTTTTTCGCGTGTTATATACTGCACATACACTTTTTCCGGCTTCCCCCGCGGCGAAGGAGGCTGAAAGACTGCCGTACAAAGTGCGCCATTTTATTTGGAGCATTCTTGAGGCTGCTACGCCGCACAAAGCCCAACGTGTATGTGTGTGTGTGTGTGTGTGTTTGCGCGGTTGTTAGCGCGTGCACACTTTGTTGATTGCGCGCAAGCGAAGGGCTCGCTTTTCCACTCGGTGTGTGCCCGCCGCGTCGCAAGTGGGCTCGCGCATATTACTGCCGCAGAGGTCGAACGAGCCGGTGAAAACGACAAGGATTCGCGCGATAATATAGCGGTTTACTTATATGTACAGCGAGGCTATGTGTGTTTTACATGTTCGTTCGCGCATTGAAAAGTTAAATAGAGGGGGGCGCGAAAAGTTGGCCAACTGGGTCAGGTGGTACTATCAAAAGTTTAATTTTAAGTAGGCGAACGTAGGAAGAAATTGCGCCTCTCGGCATGTAATTAAATTTTCATCAAACATACTTCATGGATGTTTTCAAAGTTTCTAATACCAGGTGGGGGGTGAGGGGGAAGTATATTGTACAAAGTTTTCGCATCTCGTCGCGCCCTCGGAAAAATTGCGAAACTAATTCAATCTTTTTCTTTGTGTGTTCCAGGTAAGCAACTGAGGCCGAGCTGTCATTTTTTTTCGAGTATCGCACACTACAAAATATATTATATGCTCGGCAAGTAAACTCATACATACACACGAAATTTACAATATAAAATGAGGACGTGTAGTCACTCCTGAAAGCAAACAAAATTCTTAAAAAATTCACGCGCTCGAGTTTGAAAGCGGAATCATTACCGCAAAACACACGCTGGGAAAAAAGGAGTCGGTCGCACAGAAGTGGGCTAGAAAGAGAGAGATTATCTCGCATTCAGCCCTGGCCCTCTAATTGCAGCGTCCATTTGAAATAAAAATAGAACTCGTTTTTCTACATCTGCAATCGTTACACCCCGTTAATTGCGGGCTCAAGGGGTGTGCGCAGGGGAGGGTCTTCGACGCGCAGAGAAAGGGAGCGCGCGAGAGAGAGAAAAAAAGGAAAATAGCTAACACAATATATGCGCGCACACCCAGTCGCAAACTGCGGCATTACATTTCAATTCTCTGTCGGCCCCCAGAAAATAGGTTAACCGGAATCATGCACAATCTCATTTGTGCGCGCGCGCTCGATTCCGTGGATCCAGATATAAATATGAGAGCGGCTATGTCAA